>JAPEVF010000042.1:0-52351 GCA_029747585.1 Pleurotus djamor
CTTTGATCGCTCGCTGCCCGACACCCCGCCAGCCACCCAGCCGCCCGTCTCCCCGCTCAAAACCACTNGTGACGCGTTTCCAGGCAATGCATGGCAAGGAGCCTCGAGGCTCGACTTCCACATCCGGCCCTTCCTCATCCAAGACGGACGTATCTTCGAATGCCACAAGCGTCACAGTCGTAAAAGCAACATCAACACGCGCAACCTCTCCCATTCCCTCCAAGAACCCCCAAGACGGTCTCTCCATGCAGTCTCTGCGTTCGGGGACGCCGTACTCGCAAATGTCCCAGACCAGTGGAAGTCGTATCCTAGCAGCCACATCTTGGAGTGAAGTGATTGAGGACGACCTGGTATCGAACTTGGGTTCGAGGGAGCGTACACGGCAGGAGGTTCTGTTCGAGATTATTTCAAGTGAAGAAAGGTGCGCAACGCATCCATACTCTGTTCAACCACGCTAATTCAACTCGTAGATACGTCCAGGAACTCATAAAAATGAAGGAGACATTCATCGATCCCCTCCTCCATCCATTCTCAACAACAGCCACCACTCCCTTGTCCGCCTCAACACCCAATCTCGATTACGATTACTACCGCTCAGAGTCTCCCCTCGATTCGTCCGACAACCTCCCTCCCATCGCCGCACGATTCATGTCTCCCACACCTACACCAGGTCCCACCCCTTCGATACGGAACAAGGACACGCCGAACATTGACGACGAGTCCATGGATACGGACGAGGAAGCCGAGGGAGATGACCGTGTAGGTAAACCTTACCACCCTCGATCGCCGTATCGAGCAACAGCCACCAAGAAGGCAGGTGGGACACTACCCTTTCCTTCACGCTCGCATCACTCTCTACCCCCACCTGCACGCATCAACCCGAACGCTTCAACGCAATCTCTCGGACGACAGTCGACGAATGTGGAACGAGAACGAGAGAGGAATCATAGCCAGGGACAGTCCTCGAAACCGAGTACGACAAGCAGCCAGAAGCCAGGTATGCTGAAGAAGTTTAAAAGGAATCAGCAGTCGGTGGAAGATGTGTTTGGGGGTTCCATTGCACCGCATCAGTTACCGGAGGATCTGCGTGTGTGTTTGGAAGTGATCGATAATGGTGTTTTGGAAGGGCACAAGCGCTTGTCCGAGGCATTGAAGAAGAGGTACGATGATCAGTTCCCACTTGTGCGGTCACTTGCAGATGTATTTGTCGCGAATGTCAGTCGCCCCCTCCCCCTTCTCACTACATTACTAACATTTCTCAGTCGGATATATTTGGTGGCTATGGCCAGTATGTCCTTCACCTCGAACGCGCCCTCGATCAAGTGGACAGTGCCCTCTCAAACGTCTCTGCAAAAAAGCCCAAAAAGCAAGATGCAGACGAATGGCAACGCGTCTGCAAATTCCTCCAGAAACTTGAAGAATCTGCCGCGGACAAGGGCGAAACCGGCCTCGCCATAACCCTCTCGAAACCCTTCCAACGTCTGCTCAAATACCCATTACTCTTCCAAAACTTGCTGTATCACACGGATCCGAGCACGTATGAATATGAAAGCACGTTGCAGATGGTGGCGGAGGTAGAGTCGATCGTGAGGAGTATTGAGGATGAGAAGATACAGAAGGAAGAGAGGGATAAGACGAGAGACGTGTTTGCGAGGATTGAGGGGCTGGAGAAAGTGAAGCAACTTGCAATGCCAAAACCTTCGAGGGTGCTCGTTGAGGAACGACCGTGTTTCCCGCAGACTGCTCAAACCTCACTTGGTGGTGGTAGTGGCAAGCCGTCGTCACCTCCACCTGTGAGTGCAGCGAAGGGGGTGAGAGGGAAATCGTCGTTCAAGCGGCTTAGTGATGTGTTGTCGAGCAATACGAATGGGGTTGGGGGGAAGAAGGATTTGTGGTTGGTGGTTTTTAACGATGTGGTGTTGCAGTGTCAGAGGACGGGGACGACGTCGTTGCCCCTTGTGTCGGGATCAAGTTCAAGGACGACGTCAATGCCAGAGCTTCAGGGGAGCAAGGGCAAATATGGGACTGCCTCCAGGAGGCATTCCCAGTTGAAGCCGAGGAATCTCTACAAGTTCTTGAAGGTTTGTCGTCGCTGGTCTTCCTGAGTGAATACCACAATAACGCCTTCCTTGTTTTTAGATTGAAACATGGACAATTGGAGATGGCGTCCGCGAAGGCGTTGTTTCTATGGAAGAGTAAGTTGGCCATACTTTCTCCTCATTGGGATGTATCTTGACCAGCTCTTTAGCGTGGTCCGAACGCGAAGTCAGACCCACCACCATCAACCTCGTATAGTCCCTCTCCCAGATGACAACGAAGACGAAGGTGGCGATTCGGACGATTCTGATAAGAAGAGCAAGATGAGCTTTTCGTATTGGGGCGCCGACCGAGTGACTGTCCAGAAACCCGTCATCAAACCTCGACACCCCGTCCACGCCGGTCGACGTGGAGCATCCAATTCACCTTCATACGGTCGAGAATCCTCCGCCAACGCGAAGTTCGGTACACGGTTGGTTTCCGATACGTCTCCCACTGTGCGCGCGGCGAGTCGTCGGGCTGGTGCCACACCAACATCGACGACGAGACGAGCCGTAGCGGATGATAATATCAATTACGCGAAAGCGACTGTTACACGACCTGCGTGGGATGCCAGTACACGCTCGGCATTGACGACGCCGGTACCGAAACGAACGAGGAATACATCGCAGACAAGCTCGACGCCAAAGTTGGCTGTGGTGAACAAACCGATTGCATCGCCTGCTCCTTCGGAGGATTCTGGGGTAGGCCTATATCGCCAGATGATTGCTAATGATGGTCTTAATCGTATCTAAAGTCCTAGAACTCGTCAGACCCCTCAGACTCTCTCCCTCCATCCCTCTCTCCCTCACACACACACACACGCATACACTTGTTTCGCTCGCTAGTTGATCGTGTTGCTATGCCGTCTTCCACGATTTATTACAGGTTCGGTTACCCGTAATAGCTTCTACTCTAGGGGTATCTTCTCCCCGCCTCTATTCATGCATGATTGTCTTTTTTCTTCTTATATTTGTGCTTTACCTAGTTGCTCTGTTATGTGCTCTTTTCTCTTTCACCCAGCACCATACCTTGACACTCCCTCCCATTATTTATACCCTCATACCTCCAGGTAACTCGAGAGATCCAAACACTCATTCAATTCACCTCTACTAATTAGGATTAGGCCCCCTCCTCTTAAATTCCAGCTATTTACTATCATTCATCTAGTAGTTAGAATTCCAGTGTAACTCCCATGATTTGTTAGGTTGTGGATTCTGAATCGACGATTTCGTATGCGGAGTTGTGGATCTTGACGCTTCGGCCACTGGGATCGGCCGCACAACCCCAGTCGCCACGGGGGATCCAGCTGTTGGATAAGGGGGAAGGTGGTTAGGAGAGGGTAGGCATGGACGTAAGTAGACATGAGGCGCACCGAACTGCAGTTTCTGCGGCTGCTTTGAGTGGGAATAAGTCTGAACCGCGGGTGAGTAGAGGACGATATGGAGTGATGGGGGCTTACTATCGAAGACCTCGCGCAGATAATACGCTTCCTTGGTTTCAGGAGTCCCATCGGGCCAGCGTTGACTCGCCCCGGCCAGAGCTTCATCAGACACGACCGATGCGGCATAGTCTTTCATTCTAAAGACATACTTATCACACGTCTGATCATTGGATAGCACGTAGAGAAATGCTCACCCGTCTATCCAGGAATATCCCACACCGTCAGAGAATTGCTCCTTCTGTCGCCACAGGATAGATCGGGGAAGGTAAGGCTAGCACGGAATTAGCAAGTTACGTTTACCACTTGGTATGCGCAGTATTGGGGACTGTACCTTTCCGCCTGGTGAGCAATCAAAAGCTTTCCGCAGGATATACTAAGGGTCGAATTTAGTGTATGAACAGGGGATTGAGCGACTTGATTCATACCTTCTCCATGCGTGGGCAGCCGTCTTCGTCAAATTCTTGGTCGGCTCCTTTCGAGAACATCTTCTGGGCGGGATCTACATTCATTGCAACCTCCAAGAAGGCCTTGTCAAGGAATGGGACCCTAGCTTCAAGTCCCCATGCCATTGTAGACCTGTGAGTCTCATAGTGAGTTAATCTCCGTGTGAGAATGGTGAGAGTATTCACTTGTTAGCACGGAGGCAGTCGGCGGTATGGAGGTTCTTGACACGTCGTACGCACTCCTCATGGAATGACTTGCTATCGGGAGCAGCATGGAAATACAGATAGCCTAGAAGACGAGAATGAGGGATTAATGCGAAGCCGTTGAATGGAGGCTAAAGCAAACGTGCCTCCCAGGATTTCGTCACTGCCTTCGCCACTGAGTACCATCTTCACACCCATAGCCTTTATTTTCCTGCTCAGCAGGTACATGGGTGTACTTGCACGGACCGTCGTTACGTCATAAGTTTCGAGGTGGTAAATCACATCGGGGATAGCGTCCAACCCTTCTTGAACAGTGAATACGTACTCATGGTGCACAGTGCCGAGATAGTGGGCGACCTTGCGTGCAGCTAAAAGATCGGGTGAATTCTCTAGGCCAATCGAAAATGAATGCAACTGCGGCCAAGAAGCTAGGGTAGCTTCCTCGGTGACAAGGTTCGGTTCAGGGGGAGTAGGGGGACCGCTGCGAGATTCCTGCAGTCTGCGTTTACGCGCTTCATATTGTGCCTGCGCCACTTTCTCCGTCTCTCGTGAAGCGATAGCCGCGATCAGACTGCTGTCCAATCCGCCACTGAGAAGAACACCATAGGGTACTTCAGACATTAACCTCTTTCTCACTGCGGCTTCGAGGCTTTCACGTAATTTCTTGTAATCAACGGGTTTGGTGGGTATAGTCGGGTCTACTTCGGCATCACCGTTCCACCACGTCGGACTGAAATACCGAACCGTGGTGTTGTCTTGGCTATCATAGACGTGGCCTGGAGGGAAAGAGATGATCTTGTCGCATTCATCGACAAGGGCTTTCAGCTCTGAAGCAAAGTAGGTAGCTCCAGGTCGCTTCGAGCTCCATCCTTGATAGAGGGTAGTGATGCCAATGGGGTCGCGTGCCGCAATGATTCTTGGCGGTGACACGGACTCGTCGAGCAAGACGAAGGAGAACATGCCATCGAGGAGGTTACAGAGTTCCTTATCATATTTCTTGTACTGAATTCTTGGTTAGGGCGATTGCATCGGGATTTGTGTCTGGGATGGATGTCACTCACGAGAGGGATGATAACCTCGCAATCTGAGTGAGTCTTGAACTTGTAACCAGGTCCAAGAGAAGCACGAAGCTTAACGTGGTTGTAGATTTCACCGTTGACGGCGAGGATGGTCTTTCCATCTTCGCTAACCAAGGGCTGAGCACCGGTGTCTGATAACCATTCATGAGCGATGATACAAAAGAGAGTAGACAGTGAACAATACTACTCACCAACACCAACGATAGCTAGACGTTCATGGACCAGAGTACAGTTCTTGCCAACGAAGCAACCCGACCAATCTGGGCCTCTATGACGAAGACGCTTTGACATCGCTATGAAGCGAGCCCGGTCTGCTGAAGGCTTTTCAAGGCCATGTACTGCAAATATGCCACACATTTGCGGGTAGAAGAAGGTACGAAGGGGAGAAGTGAAGATGAAAAAAGAGGAGGGCCCCTGGCCAGCATATTGGAAAACAATTGAATCGAGTCACAAACATTTGATAAGATAATTCCTGAGATGAGATGATCTTTTCTGACGTAACCTCCGAGACCCACGTGTAGTACGGACCTGCCTGCGGATTGACGGACACTTGACGCCAGTCGTCTGAGTGGGGCGACTTCCGTTCACCCTTTCACCCTACTAGCAATAGGATGGATAGACTAGCAGCGGCTCAGGTCGGTTTCGTCCTAGCTCGAACTGCTATCCCTGGCTAATCTTGGTTCGCGAAATAGGCTCGGCGCGAGCATCAGAATGGCACTCCTAACGAACCCGCCCACGAACTTGTAGGATTACAGAATGGTCATAACAGCACGGCTCCTAGTGGCGAGACTGGTAATTTCTTGTCTGAGGTACGTTATTTCGTCATATCTTAGTCGCCCTTGTCTAATCTTCGTAGGTCGCCCAAATACAAGAGAGCATTGATCAGTTACACGCAAATATCAAGCGAATCTCTGAGTTGCACGCCAAATCTATTAACGCCATAGCAGACGACTCGCACCGGGATGCCACAGAGCTAGAGAACGTCTCGAATGATACGAGGGCTTTGAGCAATAGTATAAAGGACCGGATAAAGCACCTGGAGTCTCAGTCGTCCACGGGACGAGATGTCCAACTTCGACGGAACCGAGTAAGTGATTTGACCCTTCTTCACTCGCCACGACTCTGACAATTCAATAGATAGCACTCGTCCGACAAAACTTCTTGGAGGCATTACAGCGCTACCAACAAGTAGAGCAACAATCCCGATCAAAGGCTCGGGATCGCGTGGAGCGACAATTCCGAATTGGTAAAATCGGTTTTGGAGGGTTTCGGTGCAGTTGTGTTGATTACTACACACAGTCAAACCCGATGCCACACCGGAGGAAGTTGCTGCAGTCGTGAACAACTCATCTGGCCAAGGCGATCAAATATTCGCAGATGCTGTAAGACTTCCAGCCCATGCTTCTAGGAAGAACACTGAATGATAATCTTTCAGCTAACCTCCTCAACAAGGTATGGTGATTCCAGAATGGCATACCGCGAAGTCCAGGAGAGACACCAAGAAATCCAGCGCATGACCCAAACTCTCGCAGAGTTGGGTCAACTCTTCAATGACGTAATTGTTTTCAAAGGTTCTCTCTTTCGTCCCTCTTTCTGACTGTGGTGACATGTAGATGGCCACATTGGTAGAACAGCAGGATGTCACAATAGGCATTATCGAAGATACTTCGAGGAAAGTGGAAGAGGATGCCAAGGCTGGGTAAGTGTTATCGGCTCTCGCATAGTGAACCCAGCTGACCTTTCTCCGTAGAGACGAACAGGTTGCTAAAGCTGTCGTGGTACTGTGACATTATTCTTTTGTGATGACTTTTTCACTAATTCTGCCTTTTTTCAAGCATGCCCGAAACGCGCGTCGAATGCGATGGATATGCTTTGGCATTTGTGCTTTCATTGTCGTCGTCCTTGCGCTTGCTTTGGGTCTGTATTACGGTCTCAATCCCCCTAAATGAAGTGGTGGTAATAATAACAATTCGTTGTGAAGGAGTTCCCTTGTATATAAGTATACGATATATTCTAATGCCACTTTCGATTTCGTTCTCGAATCCTTTTGTATGACGTGATGTGAATTTCGTAACGCCGTGCCGTCACGCGTTTGGTTTCTTCCAAGCTTGGTACTTTCTCTCTCTCTCGGCGCCGCCCAACTTCAAGGTTGCCTCTCCTCTACTTCAAGACTCTGTTGCTCTCAGCTATCCATTCAACCTCTCTCGTCTATGTCAACGGAACCTACCCATCGCCGCCGGAGAGCCTCCATTGAGGTCGTCGACGCAAATGTCGCCCTCGATCTTGCCACTGCGCAAACGTATTCCGAAAATGTTTTCCTCTTTGTACCGAACCTCATAGGTCAGCTTGGTTGAGCACGTTCAAGTGTATTCAATGCATCTAAGCGTGTTCTATTTCTAGGTTACACCCGCGTTATCCTCGCTGGGTTATCTCTCCACTACATGAGTTATCATCCAAAATACTGTACGCTAGCCTATGTGGTGTCGTGTCTTTTGGATGCTGTAGACGGTCAGGCTGCGCGAGCGCTGGGTCAGACCTCCAAGTTTGGGGCGGTGTTGGACATGGTCACTGATCGGTATGTATACTCCCCTTAAATCACAGAGAAGCCGTGACCTGAACGCTGCGCAATTCTAGGTGCACAACATCATGCTTACTTTGCTATCTGTCCTCGGCGTATCCTCAATGGGCTATTTTGTTCCAATTCTTGATTGCGCTCGACTTTAGTAGTCATTACATGCACATGTACAGGTGCGTGCGCCGACTGTACCATCCACCCATAGGAAGCTAACACGCTCTCAGTTCTCTTGTCACAGGGTCTAGGAGCCACAAATCTGTGCAAAGCGATGTCAGCCGTATTTTACGATGGTATTATAACAATCAGGTGAGTAGCGCGACTTTTTATAGGCTTACCCATGTAATGATTGCGTCATCTCCGTCCCAGACCACCCTCTTCCTTGTATGTGCCGGAAACGAGGTTTTCTTTGTCGCCCTCTATCTCATGAAGTGGACTCATACGCCCCTTGGCTTGGGATCGTTCTCACCGAGTTTGGCTGAAATGACGTGGGCGCACGCGTTAGCAGCCGTCAGCTTCCCCATATTCTTCATCAAGAATTTCTTGCTCAATACCGTGCAACTATGGAAAGCGTCGAAGATTCTTGTCGGGGTCGACCTAGCTGAGAGGGCGAAGGCTCGGGAAGAGGCTCTGTCTCGCCAGCGATGAACGATTGTACTTCGTTATACTTTAGATATTACATGCATGCCCATGTGTTAGTTACTTAGCATCGCACTCGATGAGTTACGCGTAATGACGATGCAGGCGCCTAAAATCGCGCTTACCTTGTTCCCATTTCCAGTTTCGTTTTCCAAGACTTTGGTTTATGCGCTCCTCGCAGGTTCTCTTTCGCAGGTCGCGCTCGCTGCTGCAGTCATCGGCGTCCACCCTCGTGAAAACACCCCGTCGTCCCCCAGGCCGTCCTCCTCGTCTCCCCCGAAACGACCCGTCCCCCCAGTCCTCAACTTCTAATGCACGTCTCTCGTCTACGGCCACCCCATCCCCACCAGCCGCTGAAACTCCAAACAATCCCTCAGAAACACCTGAGGATGCACTGCCAGAACCACCCGAGTCTGAAGAGCCTCCGACGGAAGAATCCGAGAAACCTAAAACAAGACGCGCCAGAATCACCGTGACGAGAGAGCCCGACGTGCTCCAGCTTCCGGAGGACTTGGACATTCTATGGACACCTGACTCTGAACCCCAGGCTACTATCGATGACTCCTCGTTACCCCCGGAAGACATGTTGGATGAGGCCTTGCACAATTTACACATCGCATTACACCCGCAAACCCAGCACAAGTCAATTTATGCAAGTGGTGCTACTTCCATAGAGCCTTCTCTTGCGCTGTACTGCCCACTAGAAGGCGGAAACTATGTAATCGATGCCACAGTTCGTGAGTTGGCGCGTCGCGCCGATGCCGAGGTCGTTGAATTGGATGCAATCCATTTGGCCGGAGGAGAGTGGGGTCACTTCGGCAAAGGTTAGTTAGCATTCCCTTTCTCATTTCTCCCTTGAATCTATTCTGACGTGGGGGTCCCCAACAGCTGGAAGTGCGATTCAACTCCCAGAAAATCCGCTGCATTTTCCATCCTCTCCGTCAACTCCCACCTCCGCCCCAAGACCCCGTCCCGATGATGACGAGGATGATTCTTCGCCTCAAATATTTTCGTCTCCTCAACAAATGATGCTCACACTTATGACTTCATCTTCTCCGAGCTCTAGTGGACGACCAGTCGTATCAGCGCCGTCGCGTCGCAGCGCTTCTCCGAGTAAAACCAGGGTTTTCTTTGACGCGCTTGTCAATCTGCCTTCAAAGCAACATGTAGACACTCAACAACAGCCTTCCACGAGCTCTTCATCAACGCGTCGCCCTCGCATAATTTATCTTAAGGACTTCCAAACTATTGAACCCTCGTCAGCTGCGTGGTTCCCCGCATTTCTCTCTGCGGTGCGCCAGCGACGAAGGGGGCCTATTTCTCGCCCCTTGTCGCCAGTTTCAAATCCTACCGTAATTATTTTCGGGATAACTCCGCCGCTCGTACCCAACTCCACGTCCCATCCATCTGGCCCAGCTGGAATCATCAACATGCTTATGAACAAGCACTCTCAATCTAGCCCACCTTCGCCTCATCCGAGGTCGGGTAAATCAGAATGGGCAGAAGATTCTACAGCCGACAAAGCGAGAGAGAGAAGGTTACGGGAGCGAATGAGAAAATGGGAGCAAGGTGATCCCACTCATCCTGACGAAGTATCTAAACTCGTTCCAGGGTCATTCGACGCTGAGGGTAAAACGAAACCCGAAATCGTGATCGTTGGTGCCTCTCAAAGTCTCAGTAACCTACCCTTCCTCCCCTCCTTTCTACGTGGCTCGTCAGGTCCTTCTGAAGACCTTGGTAAGGATGACGCCGATGATGCGTTTTTCCGCACCTCTTTCGTCCTCCCTCGTCGCCGTATGCCGTCTATTGAACGCGATCATCGCATGGCGCGAAGACGCGAGACTAACGAGCTTATTATGCGCATGGGCATCGGCGCGGTCGGGGGTGTGATAGATGGGCCTATCCCCTTTGCACAAGACGACCCGAATAGCTCGACCCTGTGTCCTGAACAATCGGAGCCCGACTCGCCGCAAATATGGGAGTCCTGGGGGCAACAAATTGAAACTTGGCCCAATATCCAACAAATATCCGATCGTGCTATTGGTAGCACCTTGGCCAGTTATCAGCCTAGTGAAAGGACTGCTCTCGACCCGACAGTTGTGTCCTGGGATGTCGTTCAGTCAGCATGGAATTACCATCAAGCACGAAGACGACTCCGCAAGTCATGGGCGAAGGAGTTTTCCTCTGGCGAAGCTGCAGAGGCTCAACAAGATGAAGACGCTGTTGTCGGTGATGGCGTTGACGAAGTAGTTGAGCGCATTAAAAGTGATCCCGAGCTTGATCCTCATGAGCAGCGCTTGCTTGCTTCCATCGTTGAATCCTGTGAGTCCTAAACATCCGAACCTTCCGAAGAACTTCTCATTCACATATCGTGACTTCTCAGCTTCAATGCCGACTTCTTTCAGTCAAGTTCACCTTCCACCGCATACCATCGATTCCGTTCGAACTATTGTCTCCTTACCCTTATTATACCCCAGTGCTTTCCAGCAAGGCATCCTAAAGGATCATGCTATGACTGGTTGTCTGTTATTCGGTCCGCCAGGTACGGGTAAAACACTCGTCGTTCGTGCCTTGGCCAAAGAAGCTGGATGTCGGATGATGGTGATATCACCTTCGGACGTGATGGATATGGTAAGCCCCACATCTAGTCGAGTAATCTATGGCACAATCTCACTCGAAGTTTAGTACGTTGGAGAAGGCGAAAAGCTCGTCAAGGCTGTCTTCTCGCT
This sequence comes from Pleurotus djamor, assembly GCA_029747585.1. NCBI lineage: Eukaryota > Fungi > Basidiomycota > Agaricomycetes > Agaricales > Pleurotaceae > Pleurotus > Pleurotus djamor. Next base: position 11,187 of record JAPEVF010000042.1, read on the forward strand.
TGCTCGCAAGCTGTCTCCTTGCGTCGTCTTCTTGGATGAAATCGATGCCCTCTTTGGCGCTCGCATGTCCGCCCGAGAAAGTGGGGGTGCGTTTGCACACCGAGGGGTAATAACAGAGTTTATGCAAGAAATGGATGGCCTCAAGACTTCGAGGGAAAACAGCGTTGTCGTCATCGGTGCAACAAATCGACCGTTCGACTTGGACGATGCTATCCTCCGTCGTTTGCCGCGTCGTTTGCTGGTTGACCTACCGGGAGAAAAGGAACGAGAGGGTGAGTACCGAAAATCCCATCCTCATCCCTCCCACCCGCTAACCAACATTTAGAAATACTCAAGATCCTCCTCCGGGATGAAAACCTGGCCGAAGACGTAAATCCACATTTGCTCGCCAAAAGGACGGAAAGCTTCTCGGGCTCAGATCTCAAGCGTAAGGCCGCGTCGATTCCTTTCTTCTTCACGTTCTTATATGTTCGCATAGATTTATGTGTCTCTGCTGCTCTGGACGCTGTCAAAGAGACTGTCCAAGTCCCATGGGCGGCTTCGAAGACGGATATTCCTGCGTCTGGTCTCAACCAGCACTCGCCTCTCATTCATGACACAACCAACGACACGGTGGCTCCTCTCGTGGACGGCGAACCTCAGATTGACCCAACATCACCGACAGAAGCCGATCCAGAAGCTAAGCCAGTCTTAGAACGAACTCTTGCCCTGCGCAACTTCGATAAGGCCCTCAAGGAAATCACACCATCATCTTCTGAGTCACTGGGCACACTGTCGGACTTGAGGAAATGGAACGATGAGTTTGGGGAGGGAAGGAAAGATCGTAAAAAGGTGCATGTCTGGGGGAAAGGACGCTTCGGCTTCATAAACCAGGACTCCAATATAGAAGAGGGCAAGGTATCTGCCCCTGCCACTCGTTCACGTACGTACAGTAGAAAATAAGGGCGTAATCTAACACACATGTATAACATAAGTCTTGCACAAGTTTAGATATTGCTTAGATGTCTCATTTTCTTAACTTGCGTTTATTCCGAGGCTTGCGTGGAGCCTCGTCTTCGTCTTCGTCCTCCTCTTCCTCGGCTTCATCTTCGTTGTCATCGACCTCCGCCGACTTCTCAGTCTTAACTTTGCCTTTCCCCTTTGTGGACTTCTGGGAACGCGATGGCTGCGAACGACTGGCTTGAGATTGAGACTGCTCTTGCGAGGGTTGAGAGTCTTCGTCAAATAACTCCTCTTCCTCATCTGACCCTTCATCGCCTCTTTGACGTCGAGTCGGTCTGAGGTCGTCAGACTTCCTAGCTGCGCCTTCCCCAACGGGTATGAGAGGGTCATCGGTGGCTTCTTCGGGCCACTCCGTCTGGCAGGCAGGACAAGCGTTTTTGTTCTTTCGATAGGTGTTAAAGCAGTGGAAATGCATCCGTGCCTTGCAATTGTTGGTATGGCAAGCCACTCCACGCGTGATCATCTACAAAAATGGAGTCAGACACCGCGAATATATAGTAAAGGTTAAGAGAGAGTACACACCTCTAGGCACGTGGTGCATTCAATAATCTCATCTGGGTATGTCGATTGGAGGTAGTGCAGAAGCTCGATAAGCGAGCGTGTTGATAGAGTATATCGTCCCTGTCTGGATAGATTTAGTCAGCGGATGAACGTCTTCGTGTCAAAAATTACACATACTTGCTCTTGAGAAGCCATCCATTGGCCACAAACGTGCCGAGTACAGCTTCTGCTTGTGTCTTGCTCATGCTTGTCTTCAAAGAGTTGACTTTATGAAGGGCAGCCATGGAAGATACGCAATACGATTCATTCGGAGCGAGCATGATCTGTTCGACCTGTACTAGACGTTTAAGAAGGGCAGTCATGATTAAGCCACTCCTTACCAAGGCTCTGAAGTATGCTATTTCAGCCGGGCTGTATTGAGTTGCCATTTGCGCGATTTCATCGCCGCGTCGATTGACCTAAGTGCGTGATATGTGAGCACATCGAAACGCGTCAAGAACCGGACGCGTACCAGTGCATAAACTTCTTGGCCAGTATACTCGTCGTGTAAGTGCCTGAATTCGAGATCAAGGCAATCCAAAGAATCATTAATCTTTACGACGAATTGTTCCCAAGCATCGCGTTGCTTCGAGTGATGAATCTCTATGGAATCATCAGCGGCTAAGATGGAAGCAGGGTGAGCCGAGTTTGTTAGGAAGTTGCGACCCAAATCACCTCTGACGGCATCAATACACTTGGCCCAGAGAGTTTGGGCCAAGTTCACCGATATGACTCTGCGAGAGATGAGGGCTTGGAGGAAAAGCCTTTGGACGTCGCTTTGGCTGACCATGACGCGTGGTTTGTGGAAAAGACGCGTCGGCCCAATTAAGCTCAGCTCGCGTGTGTTGAGGGTTGTTTGGCACCCCGACTTGGCACACCGCTGAACAAGACACCGAGTTACACAAAGTCTCAAAGTCGTCAACAGGCAAATTGTGCAGTATCAAAGATGTAAATGAGATGGTGGCTACAAATTAAAGCTTGGGAACCCGTAGAGTTTTGCTGACCATTGCCATTGCCCAAAGCGCAAACACGATACTGACAAGGTGCAGCTCTCCGCGTCCTCCCTTATCACCCCACAGAGTAATGGTACCAAACGGTATACCGAGTTTGCCTTCTATCCAGTCATTCTTGGCCCAATATGATAGTATTGCGACCAAACCGAGGGATGAAGGAATGGGTAAGCCTTCAAAGTACTTTGCTTTCCCTCCGCTATTCTTCGGCACCAGGGCGACGGTAGCATTAAACCTCGCAAGACGTGCAAGACCACAGCAAATGAAGCCAGTCAGGCATACTTGGTCAAGGTATGTCCTGAGACCGATGACGAAGGCAAGTAAAGCTGGGGCGACCCCGAACGAGATCTGAAAGGTGAAAAGTGAGGATACGGGGACGAGAAGAATCGTAGTGACTGACCAAATCGGCAAGACTGTCAAGTTCTTGTCCGAGAAGACTACTGGACTTTCTCCACCTCGCAACTTTCCCGTCCAAGAAATCGAACATCAATCCAGCGAGTGGAAGGCTCAGGGCAGACCATAGGAAGTCTGTGTCTCCCGTGCAGAGGTATTGAGCGGACGAAAATATTGAGAGGGAGCCGCACACGCCGTTCATAATGGTGACCAAATCTGCGAGTCTGAAATTTCTGAGCACACGAGACCAAGAAATGAATAACAGCAACAAAAACGAAGAATCTGGTCAAACCTAACGAGAGAAAAATGACCACCAGTGTCTTGATATTGATGAAGGGCGTCGGCCTTCGACACTTGCGTTTTCTTTGAGTCTTTGGTCATGGATGGAGAAAAAGTCGTGGTCGTCGCAGTCGTGGTTCGTGAGCAAAGCGAAACAAAGTCCAACTGCGTATGCGATGGAACCGATGACATAAACCCACGTGGCACACCAAAGGCTATATAAAACTACATACAACTTCAAGCGCAATACAAACGACTACAATTCTCAATCTACGGTCATATGAGTGGCCTTCTCTAACTCTATACTCACAGATGCGTATTGATTGGGGTGCGTTACACTTTCGCCTCCGCCAACACCATCACCCTTCTTGACCCCCTCGTTGGCGTGTGTAATCTCAAACACTCGTGTGCACGCGACATGTGGATGTCCAGCTTTCACAGTTCCCATTACTTCCATGACTGCATTCTGCGTCATTCCCCGAGCTGAATAGCTGGAGAGCAGTGCAGTCTGCAAATTCTCCGGCGAAAAATGCTTGTACGGACAGACGTAGTTCGTGTCTTTATTCGATGGAATTAGAATTTGAGAACAGCTAGAAATTGTCGCAGTTAGCACATCCAACCGTAGAATGAACGGATTCGATCTTCACCTCATAGCTGGGTAATTGGCTTTGCGGCCTTCAAGACCATACGAGTGGCGAAAATTGTACTTATACTTCTTGTTGAATTCGTCATCGGTGATTTTGCTGAATGACTTCCTCCAGAAGATTAGGGCCTCTTCGATGGGCAATCCAAGGACCTGGCAACGGCATTGATGAGGAGCGACTACATACGCCGATATTGATCTTACCTTCAAAAACAACCCATATTGAAGTCGGCCAAAATGCATGAGGTGCCGGTCTCTCGTGAGCTTCTGATGTATGTGCTGCATGCAGAGAGGGAAATGTTGCTTGGCCAGACTGTCAACCATATCGGCAGTAATATGCTCTTTGTCTGCGTTGCCCTCGTCCCAACCAGAAGAGACACCGGCAAGGAAGCCTTTGGAGAGGTTATCTAGGATGGGATCCAGACGCGTGTCTTCATCAAGTCGTGGTAAAGCCTTTGATGTCAGCTACAAGCCCATTCAGTCACATCAACCTACATGGAAGGAAGGCATGTCATACCAGCAAAGCTTGCTCGAGACTTGTTTCGAACTCTTGATAAATGATACTGGCTTGTTCACTCATTGGAACGTACGCCCATCCACCTTTCAGAAAGGCCTTCCGTGATGAGACCAAATCAGGTACCCTCGTCCATCTGACCTGACACACGAGATGTCGCTTCATATCGTTATCATCATAGAGTCTCGGACATACCTTCAGATACGATTCTTTGGCGAACGCCTGATCCCGTTGACCCTTAGGAGCAACATAGATTGAAGATAGTTGGTCCCGGTACATAGTCTTCTCATCGTTCGAAACCTGGTCATGGCAGTGTAAGTAARCAAAATAGCATAGACAATTGTCCCTTACATGCTCCCAGTTGAAGGAACGYGAGTTGAGAAACGCAGTGCGCTCAGACGAATCCGAATCCTCGAACCTGACTTTGAATAAGGTAGATTCGGCCTTGAGAAATCGACGTCTCAGTTCCTCTCTGATAAAGCAAAATGAGTCGCGTCATGAAGCAGGAGGGACAAGGAAACTTACGTTCTGGAGAACGCAAGGCGCAGGACAAAGTGACCAAGTATATCCTTCCTCCTCTCTGCATCTCGATCGTAGTGTATCGCGCTCGATGAATGAAGTGGGGTGTATTTGTCGCAAAGCTTCTTGACCACTTCCTTGGTTTCCTCCCAAGTCCTATTTCGTACGGCCGATGACTCTATTTCGGCGAGGATACGAAGCCTATCCAATGCKGATGTTTCGAACTCTTCTAGTGTTACATCGAACGTGGGTGGACGGTCGTAACTGAGGGCGACTCGGATTAAGACACGCAAAGTGCGCAGAAGAATGAGACCGACAAACTGAGCCTGTATGGATACTGGAGGCCATTGAAGTCATCGACGTTGATTTTCTCGGTGCCAACAGCACCTTTGCGGGTTGTGCTGGATTTGAGCATTACGAGTTAGAGAGAGTAGGACAGGTAGGTACTGATATAGTGATAGTGTACTAAGTGGTGGCGTCGAACACGCTCTGTCACGCGTGACCAAGCGCGTCAAGTCTATGCTATCGAACCACTATCGAGGGTACAGTAAGTTATATAAATACACATAACACCACGGAAACCAGCGATCATACGAAAGCAATACGARTTATGTCGTGAATGRGAACGGATAGAAATACACTGGTGGGGAACAAATCCGGGTATARTARCTTCACTCAGCAGCAGTCTGCTCTGTCGAAGGGCGGCGTCCWGTACCACGGCGAACGAGCCTCTTACGAGGGGGTTCCGGTGAGTCTAATGAATCACCTTCAACGTCGAATACAACACCTGGGCGACCACCCATGGCCGATTGAGTCCACATTTGRGTCGCATGATATACATCCCTTTGTTGGGGAGGTTGGATGGCGGGCGCTGCCCCACTRTGCATRGAAACAGTCGGTGATGCGACAATCGTGTTGGTCTAAATAWGACARRATATATAAGCGTGTGCTCACTGGAAWGATAAGGAGAATGWYAAYAATACTTACAGCRGTTCCATCGACAGCTTCAAGAGATGCTGCAGAAACYGTCCGATGTCGTTTTGAAGTCAGAAGACGGAAAGGGGAGAATATTTTGGAGGTGTTGGATGCACTATGRCTGGGCTGTGCGRCTGCTCTCGATTGTGGYGCYGCGCGAGGCCGGGAGTTGAGAGGAGGTTCYGGWATTCGCTCACGACTAGGGGCCNGGTGGGGGATGYTTAGGACGAGTCTCGGTGACCTGAACAGGGGCAGCGACGGTTTGGTTGGCATCATCCAATGAGGGGCGGCTCCGCTTGAAGATACCAAGCAAACTGGTCTTCCTGGTGCGATTAGGTTGTTGCGAAGAGACGGAATTGGAGCGGGATACTGGCATAGACTGTGCCAATGAAGAGGGTGTCTTCAACACAGATTCTTCTGAAGGCTTGCGAGCCAAAGTGGATGCCCCAGTGACCTTTGCATGCTGGGGAACACTAGATGAGCTGGGCTGTGGATATGTATTGTTTCCACGAGTATTTGCTGGTCGCTCTTCTGTGTGTGGGGGCACAACGGGCAGCGATGACGAATGCTGGTGATGCGGTCGAGTGTGGGTTGGTGCAGAGGAATTTATCAACACTGAAGAACGTGAGCGACTATGGCCTGGGCGTGTATCTGGTAAAGGGTTCGAAGGTTGTCCGGGACGAGACACGACAGTATCAGGGCCACCCAATTGCGAGGGCGGAACAGCTGGATTGTCGATGGCATGAGGTGCTCTCCTCGATCTGTCATGAGGTCTGGAGCTGGACGAACTGTGAGGATCAACGCGTTGCTGCGAGGAAGAGTCTGGCAATGCCTCTACCCGTGGGCGAGCGGAGTAATTCTGACTTTGATGGGACGGGGCTGTAGTGGGCCTTGACAAAAGGGAATGTGAATGCGAGTCGTAAGTATGGGGATCTCGTTTCACAACAGTATTCTGGGAACCATCCGTAGCATTGGCACTTGACACTGAGATGGACCATTGATGCTGGAGATTCGACTTCTGAGAAACTATTGGTTGTGACCCATTGAACACCTGAGCCACATCATTCTGGGCAACGCTTCCGACAACTGGCAAGGGGAATGTAGGGACGTTGGAAACAGCGGAGAGTTTCTGTGCACTTGTCCGACGACGCAGGGGCTCCGCGTGATTTCCAGAAGGGACGTCTTCGCGTGTAATAGTGCGCTGGGGGACAATTGGAGCTGGCATTGCAATCTGCGGTCGGTCAGAAGAGTTCTGGGGGAAGTCCGACGGAGGTTTAGACGGAAAATGGGATCCACGGTTTCCATGTAAATCAGCGCCGCGATTAGACGATCTCATAGCTCCAGGTGGGGGAGAAGACAACAGCTCGGCGAGACGAGGGTTCTGGATGGGAGTCCGTATGTTGTTGGTAGACACGGATGGGTATTGTCGCGGGTCATAGAGGTGTTCTCTCGTTGGTTGTGGCTCTTGAGCGCCGCGCTCGGTTGCAAGATGGGTGGTGCGAAAGTTGTCCGTGTGTTGCACAGGCGGGTTGGACAACAGGGTAGGTTCCTTGCGATTCATCGTGACGAGATCAACGCCGTTCGGGATCGTAGGATACTTACTCTGTGAGCCCTGGTAATGTCGACCGCGAGAGGCTGCTTCGGATCCATCGAGGGTTCCACGACTGGGTAAGGGCACCGAGCCATCTGGATGAGCGGTCAAGTTGAGATTCTGTGGTCGGAGTGGAGTCGCATAGGTAGTTGCAGGGGGATATGGTGCCACGGGTCTTGAAGAGGAAGTTTGTGGCTGTAAAGAACCGTTGGCGAAGTTGGTCTGACCTGTGATAGCGGCTGCTCGTTCGCGGGACTCGGGCCCTCCTGGACGCTCCAACTTTGTCTCAGGGACCTCGCTTGTATCATTTCCACGGGGACGCGAAGCAGATGTAGAACTCGCAATGGCGACCGCCTCCTGGTGACGCTGATTCGCGGGAGGGACTGGCGTGGTTTGCACGGGGGGCTCTGTGGAGAAGGTCACACTACGGATGGCGGGCGGTCGCGAATTGGTGGGAACAGGTGGTTGCGGTAAGGATTGGGGCATGGTGGGGGACTCTTTGAACCGGACCGACATGGAGGTAGGTGGTCTAGGTATGGTAGCCGTGACGGTGAGAGGGTTGGCCTGAGTACTTGACTTGTTGAAAGGAGCATCAGCAGGTCCGCCTACATCGAGCGGAGAATCATGAGGCACTGGTACACGCAGAAGAAATGGTAGGATCGCCTCGGGTGAGCTTTCGGGCTCTGGAGCTCTGTTGTCAACTTGGGGTGATTCTTTCTGCTAGGAATATAGTCAATGTTCTATTCTTGAACGAAGAACCAAACGTGAGCTAACCTGGTGCAGTAGGGATTCCTTCGGCGACGACTTGATTGGTAGAAGAGGATCCTTCGCTCGGTTTCTAGAGGATTCGCTGGAGATAGTACGTACTCTGGGAGTGGCAGCGGTAGACGGATGAAGAAACTGGGCGCGAGTGTGTTGGGATGGTGAGTCTTTGGTGATGGGTTGCGGTGGTGGGAATATAGCGGGTAATGTTGTAGGAGCGAGCTGAGTAGTTCCGAGCAGTTGTTGAGTTGTGCCTTGAGGAGTGGAGTTACGAGTGACTGGGGTGGGTGGATGCCAAACTTGGTAGGGCTGAGGCTGGCTACTGGGCTTGATGGGCTCAGCCGCCGGATTGGTGTGAGGAGGATCCGTAACCTTTGGTGACCCTTCGACGGCTGGGGACGGCGGCATTGACCGGTTTGCCTCAGCATTATGGGAAGTACTGCGATTGATGGGGGCTGATGTGTTGGAAGAGTCGTTCAGCTTGATCATGGACGGCGTGCGAGAAGGAGGATGATGGCGTCTCGGGTCTAGTCTACCAAGATTGTGACCGTGGCTTGATGGACTTTCTTCAGCAGCCCGCCCCGATGCTTGCGGCGAGTAGCGTGCCTAACGTGTTTCTCAATCACTGGGTTGGCTCAACAGAGAAAGTCGCTCGCTTACATTTTGGGATGCGTTACTACCCTTGCGAGTTCTCTCCGCAGGGACCTCCGGCTGTGTGCGATCGCGACCCTATGGAAAGTTAAAACGGTAATATACTAGGTGGGAGTGTGTACGGACATCTTTGGCTCTGTCGTCTGAGCGATAGCCACGATCTCTTTGATCTTCTGTTTGCCAACCTGAAGACTTGTGCTCGGGAATATAGGGCCGAGCGTCAGGTCTGTCAGCGTACGGTCTGGTGGTCTTCTGGTCGATTCATGAGTACCATAGGATGAATGCGCAATGAGGTGACTCACCCGATACCGCTCGTTTTCATTAGCAGATGCTGTACCAGCGTCCATATTGACATCAGCACGAGGATGTCGGGGCCTGTCAGAATCTTTCCCGGGGAGATGAACTTGCATGGAGCTGGAAAGACCATGCTTAGACGACTGAGGAGCCTGCTGCGCTGTTTGGGGGTTCACTGAGGGGGCAGGCGGCTCGCGATATCTCCGACTCTGCGTGCCCTAGGTCAGTGTGTATCTAGATGGAAGGCGGCGCAGAACACGTACATAAGGAGTTTCTTCTACAGGCCGTCGAGTTGGACGTGAGGATGAAGCAAGCTTCTTGCGAGAGCTGTCTGAGCTGTCCCCTTCATCACCGCGATTTTCCAGGAATTCCCTTGTTGTAGTAGGATGACGACTGCGTGATTGATATCTGGGGTCGAGTGCGAGCTTGGAAGACTCCTTGCCTCGACGGTCCCTCTCCGGAGGGTCACGTATTCTGCCCGCGTACTTGTCCTCAGCGCGCTTTCTCTCCCGGTCCCGCTCGCGGTCGCTTCGTTCGTATGCCATGTCCGCCCTATCCCTCGGTGGTCGGTCTCTCGACCTCTCCTTCTCCTTCACACCAGCACTGCCGTAGTCCTTCCGTCGCTCTCGATCTCGATCTCGATCTCGCTCCTTCTCTCTGTCTCCTCTGTCTCGAGTGCGTTCGGCGTCCCGACTCCGAGGATAATCTCGAGCGGCGTCCTTGGTTCGATTTACATCCTCTTTCTTGTTTTCCTTTTCCCACCTCCGCTCCCGCTCCCTGTCGCTCTGTCTTTCCCTCTCGCGCTCACTCTCGGAGTGCTCTGCACGTTCTCGCTTCTCTCTGTGCATGTCGCGGGTGGTGCGATCTCTATCCTGGGATGGTCGAGAGGATGCATGATAAGAAGTCGATGCCGTGGGTTGGGGGATCCAGACTTCGGGCACCGGCGCCGTAGTTGGAGGCGCGGGATCACGGTGCCGCATTGGGCGAGCGAGTTTGGTGTCCTCAGTACCAGAAACATGTTCGGAGGAAGAGAGTGGTGTGGGTGCTTTGCCAGATCGTTTGATCCTTGCATCGTGCTCTACAGGCTGGATGTTTGCAGAGTGCGAAGCTGACCGGGCAGCTTCTGGCTGAGTTGCCTGACCCCTGGGTGGTGGTTGTGCTGGTGATGGTTGCGTTACGGTCGTGGTATGGGCACGGCTGGAAACATAAGGTTTGTCTTCACTGCTTCGGTATTTCTCTGACGGAGCGCTGGCGACTGGAGCGGCGCGAACAGTGTCGGACGAACTCCGTGTCTTGTGACTTGGCTTGGAAGATGACTTGGGATGGCCAGGACGGCTTTCAGTATAACGTTGGAAGAAACTCTTCATTCAGCGATGAAGATAGTTCATGCCAGAATGAATTCGGGCGCTTTCAAGTTCTTATTTCCGGAGGACAATGTAAATGAACCGAAACCACCAGGCAGTAAAAGTGTCTTGCTGTGTCCATGAGGCAGACTGACGAAGGGAACCACTTGTAGGGACAACAGGCAAAGTGACATGCAGCTGGAACACGAGTCTGACATTTACATAAGACATTCGGATTCATGGACTAGCGACAAAATGTGGCCCTGCTACAATTATCTACCAGCCGTTGGGACTACTTCTCTGTTACGAGGCAGTTACGGACAGTAAAGTACTGTAAAAAAGGCATATCTTGCGCGATCAGGGGTCTGTCAAGCCCCAAGACGGGGACAAGCAGGCTGATCAGCACAAGAGTTGATTTTACACGATTTTGACTCATTAACGACAGTGAAACAGCGAAAAGGCTGGCGACGCCCAACACAAAGAAGGACATCCCGTCGAAAGAATTTAAGGATCGTGTGGCATCATACATACTTAGGGCGCATCAGAAACGAATATAAAAAAGGATTTTGGACAGAAAGGGCAGAAGGAAGGAGAAGCGATGGAAGAGGCGCTCGCTGCGGTCAAGTATCTCGGTTTGTTTGGGCGTGTTATGTCAGGCATCGTAGGCGGTACCGTTTGTCATTTGTTTTGCTCGACCGTTCCACTGCTCCCTGGCAATCACCCCGATATAAACCAGCCCGACTCAGCACCTCTGCGGGTGTGCCTATCTTACATCTAGTCGAGGTCTACTCTACCCTTGGCTCTGAGATGGTGCGCCATCACTTCCGATTATTGTCCTAGTCCGACTATTAGACGCTCGAGATAATGACACTTGTGCACACAGACTGATATAATGGACTCGCTGGATGAGAAGCATTCCATGGAGATTGATGATGTGGTTTCTGTGCGGGACCGTAAGTCCAACTGCTCAGCTCCTTCCTTAGCTCATGCGCTGCTGCGTTAGACGAAGCCTTTGCGGCCAAGCACATGCCTGATCTAGGCCATGAAGTTAAGGACTTCCAGGTATTCTCATGGCGGCTGTCGAATTGGAAGAAGCTGGAGAAAAAGCTTACCAGTCCAGAGTTCGAGTGTGGGGGTCACAAATGGTGCGTTTCTATTGCCTATCACCAGTCCACCATCTCATGTCTTCACTACCCCAGGCGAATCCTTTTATTCCCGTTCGGTAATTCCAACGCCCCACCAAACGACACCGTATCCGTATATCTCGATTACGCTGAGCCCAAGAAAGCCCCCGATGGCTGGCATGCTTGCGCCCAGTTTGCCTTAGTCATCTCTAACATTCAAGATCCTACCATATACACCGTCAGCCGTATGTTAGCAAGCAATTGAAGGCACGCTATCGAAATATACTTATCAGACTCCTACAGACGCCCACCACCGCTTCATCGCAGAGGAGTGTGATTGGGGGTTCACTCGATTCAGTGAACTGCGGAAGCTCTTTCATGTTGCCGAAGGTCACACTCGGCCAACGATCGAAGATGAGTCCGCAGATATCACCGTTTACGTTCGTGTCCTGGAGGATCCAACCGGTGTACTGTGGCACAACTTTGTCAAGTAAGCCCAGAAGGTTTTGCGTCGCGAAGATGCATGACTGATGTTGTCACAGCTATGATTCCAAGAAGGAGACGGGATATGTGGGGCTGAAGAACCAAGGTGCTACATGCTATATGAACTCACTCCTGCAGAGTCTGTATTGCACTCGATACTTCCGTCGCGTAAGTTGAGATCGTACCCTGATTGACTCATCTAATTTCGTGGTTATTAGGCTGTCTACCAGATTCCCACTGAAGACGATCACCCCACTGAAAGCGTGTCACTGGCGCTACAACGCGTCTTCTATCATTTACAAACATCGGATCAACCCGTTGGTAAGGCGTCGTTGCTTTTGACGGAGCGCAGTACTGATACATGTGTCTAGGGACCACTGAACTTACGAAGTCATTTGGCTGGAAGTCATTAGACTCTTTCTTGCAACACGATGTTCAGGAGTTTAATCGTGTCCTCCAAGATAAACTCGAATCCAAAATGAAGGTATGTTAGTTCATGTGCGATTTCGGTCCTTTTTATTCAGTCAAACTCAGGGGACCAAAGCGGAGGGAGCCATCGCTAAATTGTTCGTGGGCAAGATGAAGAGTTTCATCAAATGCGTCAATGTCGATTATGAATCCTCACGGATTGAGGAGTTCAACGGTACGTTAAGTGCCCTTCCATATCCTTCCCTTCTCATAAATGTCGTAGATATTCAGCTTAACGTTAAGGGGATGAAGAATCTTTATGAGTCTTTCAAAGACTACGTTGCAGTGGAGACTATGGAAGGAGAGAACAAATACCAGGCCGAGGGCTTTGGCCTCCAGGATGCGAAGAAAGGCATCATCTTCCAGTCTTTCCCCCCTGTTCTCCACCTTCAACTCAAACGGTTTGAATACGACATACAACGCGACGCTATGGTCAAAGTCAGTACATATGACCTGGATCCTTCAAACTCTAACTCATTGTTTCCCTTAAGATCAATGATCGTCACGAATTCCCTTTCGAAATTGACTTGGGGGAATTCCTAGATTCCAGTGCCGACCGGTCTAAGCCATGGGTTTATAAGCTACACGGTGTGCTCGTGCATTCTGGAGACTTGCATGGCGGTCATTACTTCGCTTTAATCAAGCCTGATCGCGAAACACGGTGGTTGAAGTTCGATGATGATCGCGTCACTCCTGTGACCGATCGCGAGGTGTTGGAAGAGAACTATGGTGGAGAACCGCTAAACGGTGTTAATGCTGCGGTCCAACGAAACCAAGTACGAGCCATGAAGCGGTTTACCAACGCGTACATGCTGGTGTATATTCGTGAATCGGATATCGACGAAATATTGGCACCCTTCACTGAAGAAGACACTCCCCCTCATCTGAGTATGTTTCCTATCTTCTTCGCGTGATCACCTTGTCGCTTAATCCCTGCTCAGAACGTAGATTGGACGAGGAGCGACTACAGATGGAGGCAAAGAAACGGGAGCGTGAAGAACAACATCTTTTCCTCACCGCGAAGGTAGCTTTCCATGTTGCTCGCTTGGATCTCGCTCATCTAACTTGCTAAGGTCATCACCGATGAGACATTCGCCCATCATGAAGGCTTTGACCTAGCATCCTTCGACGAAAAGAACTGGCCGGCGTCTGACCTCCCTAGCTTCCGCGTGCTCAAGCAGGAGACGTATAGTACGTTCAAGAGTCGCGTCGCCCACCACTTCAATTACCCAGAGAACCAAATACGACTGTGGGTCCTTGTCAACCGTCAAAACAAGACTGTCCGTCCAGACGCGCACATCCCCGAGAATGAACCAACTCTCAGTATGCTCGCTTCAATTGTGCGCTTCTCTGATGCTGATTATGCCTATACAGCCGTTGAAGTGATCCGTAACAACATGGCTGCAAGACAGAACGACCTTCGTCTCTACCTGGACCTCATTCCTGATCCTTCCAAGGTTCGAGCCCCTAAAGTTCTCCTAACACCGTCCCTTGTTGACATCATTTAGCCTGATCCTCCATCGCAATCCATCATGGTTTTCCTCAAGCACTTTGATACGACAAAGCAAAGTTTGCTTGGTGTTGGGAAGGCTTACATGCCCAAAAACAGCAAAGTTGGCGATCTTATTTCTGTCATCAATGAACGCATGAGATGGGCTCCGGGAACTCCAATAAAGCTTTACGAGGTTGGCATACCCTCTCGTCTGCTCAGTTATCCTTTCTCAATTAATATCTCGCAGGAAATCAAACCCGGTATGATCGAGCTGATGAAGCCTAAACTGTCGTTTGCCCAAAGCGAGATCCAGGACGGAGATGTCATCTGTTTCCAGGTTGACATCACTGAGAAAGAGTAAGTCCATCTTGTCTGCTTAGCTTATTTTATATGCTCATTCTGGATCATAGAATTCATGATCTAGAAGAACAAAGTCTCTACTCCAACCCTGTTCAATATTACGACTTCCTTCAAAACCGTGTCATGATTATCTTCCGACCTAGATTCGGTGACCCCGACCACGATCATCCTGAATTCAGCCTTGTTCTCAGCAAGAAACAGAACTACGATATGGTCAGCTGAATGATTGATAGCATAGGGCTTCACTTACTGATGACCGTCACAGATGTCCCAAAAAGCTGGGGAGTACCTAAGACATGATCCTATCAAACTTCGCTTCACCACGACGCATGCGACAAACGGTAGTCCGAAGGCCGTACTCAAACGTTCCCTCAATCAGAGCATACAGGAAATCATGACACCTAATTACATGAGCCCAACGACGACGGTGATCCTCTACGAAAAACTGGACGTCAGCATCGTTGAGCTAGAGACTAAGCGAAGTCTGAAGGTCGTGTGGACTGGTTGTCACAACAAGGAGGAGGGCATGCACTCCTTCCTTTTGCCTAAAACGAGCATGGTGCACGACCTGGCCGAGCACATCTCCAAGCAAGTCACACTATCGCCGGAAGGGACCACTAGAATTCGTATCTTCGAGATTTCCAAGGATGGAAAGACGCAGAAGGAGTTCACTGGCTCTGAGATGATTGGAAACATACCCGATCCTGTCGAGCTATATGCGGAGGTTTGTACTACACCTCTTCAACAACAACAACACGCCTGACCCTTTGTCCCCCAGGAAATTCCGCGAGAGGAGCTCGAAGCTGACGACACTGACAAAGTAATTGGTGTTTTCCACTTCTCGAAGGAATTGACACGGACACACGGCGTGCCTTTCAAGTTTGTCGTGAAGCGGGTGCGTACTACTATAGGCTGACCGTGTACAATTGCTAACTGCAATACAAGGGCGAGAAATTCTCAGAAACGAAGAAACGTCTCCAAGCACGAATAGGCGTCACCGACAAGGAGTTTGCCAAATACCGATTCGCCCTCATACAAGCTTCGACTTTCAAACAACCATCGTATATAGAAGACGGTATGCACTGTTCCTACATATCTGCGTCTCAATACTGACTTGGCCACTAGATGACACCATCTATGAGCACCAATTCGCGCCGGAAGATGTCCTGGGTCTAGACCATGTCGACAAGTCTGGTAAAGCGCGCACAGGTGGCGGGGAGAAAGCAATTGTAATCAGAGGATAATTCTCAGACCCACGTTCTACTTCCATGTTCTTTTTTACACACTCTCAATTTTCCATTATCATCCATCATTCGTACTGATAGGTAAACTAGGACGTAGATATAACATCGCGCGCAAGAGCCAGGTGGAAAACAAGTAGAGGTGCTTTTCAACAGTTACTTGCGTTTTTTGTTCTTTAAATGACTTTGTATCAATATACATACGCGATTGTGGATGGTGGAAAGGACATACGGTTTTGCGCGACATGTTGGGTGAATTTGGAGCCTCACCGTCGCTTGATGCAACACTTTCGGCGCCTGCGCCTGAAGCGAGTGCACTGGCGGTGAGAGATGAGGTTGCGGGGGTTGTTGGTGCGGGGGACGATGGAGGCAATGCGACTTCTTTTGACTTGACACCATATTTGATTTCTTTGAAAACATCAATGTCAACGTAGCTTGGAGAAAAGGCTCGGAAAAGAACTAACCTTTGGCTGCCCGGGTTTCGTTGGTGGCTTCAAAGAGTTGACGCATCCTTTCGTTGGCAATCATCTCATTTGCAGTCGGGAAGATAACTTGGCCCCATCCCTCAACATAGGCATTGGCTTCCTGAACGACCTCCATGATCTCAGCCTCTAGTTCCTTTTCAGCCGCCAGCAAGCTGTTCCATAGATCATCGCCTATCGAGCCTTTTTGCAACAAGTTCTGGAGAGCAGGTTTGTCTTCCCGAAGACGAATTACACGTTGAACGTCAGCCATAGCACGTCGAACAAGGGCAGCTTTCAACAAAGCATCCGAAGCAGGAGGATCAGATTTTCCAAGGAGTGTGACATAGAGATTGCGTTCATGATGAGGGGGGAAGTACGGTTCGACGAATTTCGCTGGTCACAAACGCAAATGAGTGACGTGTTTCAAGCGAGTTGGACAAAGACATACACGTAGAGTATTTTCTGTAGAAATGACTGAAGACGTATAATCCACCGAATATGATTATAACATAGGCAATTGGGACGAGAACGGAGGCCATGGAGGCGAGAGATGAGAGTTGTAGAACGAGGATGTGCTGGCGGACACGGGTGTAACGTGTTTGGCGCTCTTCCTGTGGCGCCCACACGTGACACGCCGACTCCTATAGCACCCCTATTCATGGTGTAAAATAGTTCCGCTCCGGGAGACCGTCGATTTCCTGGCCGAACTCGAACCGACATTTCACGTTCAAAACTTCAACCACCATCATGCTAGCCCAAAATCTCTTCCCCCGTACGTTGCTCAGAAGCTCTCGCACCTTTGCGTCGTCTTCCCAGCGTTGGGCATCAACGAAGGTGAGTGTAATCGCGTCACTGCTCGCTACCCGCATGCTGATGGATGATGTGAATTATGCTAGTCACTTCGAGAAGCTATTCAAGAGGTTCTTCCGGCCAAGCAGGAGCAGCTAAAGAAGCTTGAAAGTGACCCTTCTAGTGCGATCACCTATAACGCACATCTAACTTTCCTACTATAGAAATCCGAGCACTCGCAGGCTGTCGTCGGTGATGTTAAGGCGCGTCGAATCTTATCTGCTTTTTTTTCTTTTCTGACCTCCTAAATAGGTGGAGAACATAATTGGAGGCATGCGAGGCCTTAAATCCATGCTTTGGGAGGCATCCGTCTTGGACCCCAATGAGGTATGTCCGTGCATACTTTTGACGGGCGTGCGCTCATCGGGCTTTGGTACAGGGTATCCGGTTCCATGGTCTTACGATTCCCGACTGCCAGAAGGTGCTCACTCCGGCACCTGGTGGCAAGGAAATCATCGCCGAGAGTATGCTCTGGCTCTTGATGACCGGTCGCGTCCCTACGACGGAAGAAACCCGCCAACTCTCCAAAGAGCTCGCAGAGAAAGGCGACCTCCCGGCCTTCGTGGAGAAACTCATTGACTCGTAAACGCGATTTCTCTCAATCATCATCATCATACCATGTGGGTTAACTTGGACATCGCTTCTTAGGCTACCCCAGACTCTCCACCCCATGACCCAACTCGGCATCGGTGTGGCCGCACTAAACCAGGAGAGTAGCTTCCAATCTGCCTACGAGAAAGGTATCAAGAAGTCCGAGTACTGGACGCATACGCTGGACGATTGCATCAACCTTTTGGCTCGACTACCCGCTCTCGCCGCTCGCATCTACCGCAACGTCTACCACCCTGGCAAAGAACTTCCTGGTATTGACAAAGAGTTGGATCTCGTTGGTCAGTGAATTGTCTCGTACACTCCCCTGCATGTGAAATTGATGTTGACATTTGATGGGTTTGAACAGGCAATTATACCAAGATGCTCGGGTTCGGGGATAATCATAATCTTACCGAGTATCTCCGTCTTTACATTGCTTTGCATGGTGATCATGAAGGTGGTAATGCTTCAGCTCACACAGCTCGTCAGTGTCTATTCAAGCGCTCTATGTAACGTGAAGCTCACAGTTGCTGTAGATCTCGTTGGCTCGACGTTGGCCGATCCCTATCTCGCGTATTCCGCTGCTCTTTACGCGTTAGCTGGGCCACTTCACGGGTTCGTCGTTATTCCACGAACCAGACTTTCTCTTCTGACCCACGCAATATCAATACAGGCTTGCCAACCAGGAAGTCCTTCGCTGGCAACAAGCGATGCAGAAGGAGCTTGGAGACAACATCACTCACGAGCAGATCAAGGAATACCTTTGGAAGACTTTGAAGAGTGGACAAGTCGTACCGGGGTACGTTTTCCCTTCCCCCCAATACTTATGTGTGGGTCTTGGATACTGATGAGTACTAAATTATCATTATATGTTAGATACGGCCATGGTGTTCTGAGAAACCCCGACCCTCGCTTCATCGCTCTCCAGGAGTTCTGTGAATCTCGTCCGGAATTGATGTCCAGCCCAACCATCCAGTTGGTTAAGAAGGTTAGCACGTCCGTGTCTTTCTATTGCTTTACGCAACTAACGGTTGTCACTCTAAAGACATACGAGGTTGCACCCGATGTCCTCAAGGAACACGGAAAGGTCGGTGACTCTACCATCCCACACCTGTCCATCGACGCTCAATTCTCTTACAGACTAAGAACCCCTACCCCAACGTTGACGCCACATCCGGTTCGTTACTCACACCAGTGCTTTCTTTCCTTTCGTACCACACTAACACTAACGCCAATTCAGGTTGCGTGCTGTACCACTACGGACTCACTGAGTACAAGGTACGCTCTTCCCACCTCGATCACTTTAAATTGGTGTGCTGACGACCACTCTAGTACTACACCGTTATTTTCGGTGTTTCACGAGGTAGACTATTACTCTAATATCTAATCGGACGACAATTCCCTGATTATGATCGTTCCTTACAGCGCTCGGTGCAATTACGCAACTTGTATGGGCCAGAGGTTGGTCGAATTCTACCTGGCGTGACGGTATCGTTGCTAACATGGTGATCATAGCTCTCGGACTTCCCTTGGAGAGACCTAAGTGTAAGTTCAATCCCATTCATCCGGACTGACACTCAATGCAAGGATCACAGCTCTATCCATGGATGCCATCGAAAAGTTGATCAAGAACTAGATCGTACCACGACGTCGATAGTAGGGGTATATTTGGTAGCCACATGATACCATAATTGTACACACTCGCAACAACCAACGAATACAAAGTTCAAACGTCCTCAAAGGAGCGAATGCAGAGAAAGTTATCATCCCTAAACCCAGGTCCAAAGTACTAGAAAACCAACCCATTACCAATTAATACGCCTATCTATCCTTAGATCCTTCGAGGACCTTGCGGGGCAGCATGAGGGGGAGGAGGTCCGCCCTGCATGGGATAACCACCGGGGGGAGGCATATGGCCAGGGCCAGGAGGCGGCATACCTCCGCGCCCTGGTGGGGGACCTCCACGTCCTTGACCAGGAACATAGCCGGGCCCACCGTATCCTGGCGGAGGAGGTCCTTGAGGTCCGGGACCAGGACCTGGATACCCTCGACCTGGGCCATTAGGATAACCCTGTGGAGGAGGTCTACCTCCACCTCCACCTCCAGGTATAGGAACGGAGTGAGAGTGCTGGGGCGGAGGTGGACGAGCTTGCGCTTGCTGCGGGGGAGGAGGACCACGGGGAACTGGGGGTGCGCTTACTGGCCCATCACGCAGCTGGACGGGAGGAGCGTTCTTCTCCGCGCTCTTCAAGATCTCGTCGCTAAAAGAATGTATCCGCCAGCTTAGCAACGATATATTGTCAAGGGAACGCATGGACTCACTCGAGAAGGTTAAGCGCGGCACACAGGACGACCCATTCAACACAATCTTCGTTGCCTTCACCGAGAGTTTGCCAAACAGCCTTTTCTTCGGGCGTCTTTCCAGTGATGCTGATGCGAGTACCACCACCGCTAGTGCTTGGGTTCTTCTGGATCTTGCCGAATTCGATGCGCTTCGGCGGGATATTATGACCTGCGTATGCAAAGTAGAACATACTCCAGAATGCGGCGTTAGGGTTGGGCTTGGATATCTGGAAGAGCGGAAGATCTGGGGAGTCTGGGGATGGAAGGGAGAGCTTGTAGATTGGGGAGATTACGCCTGTGTTGGCGATGGTCCATTTGAGATTACGTGAGGCTTCGCAACGAACAACACGAGAGTGGGAAGAAGCTCCGTGACCTGGGTCTGATGCGGAACCCTTTCCGGATTCCTTTGGGCGAGGAGGGAAGAGCTTTGCGACGCAGAGATCGCCTTGAGGGGAAGGAGTGAGAAGATAGTTTTCAGCGTTCTGGCGGTGGGACGGGAGATGAATGGGAGAAGGCCGAGATTAGATTAGAGGAAATGGAACGCACAAAGTTTGTGTGGAGATAGGAGTATAGTATGTTTGTGGGTTGTCCTACGGTGGCGTGAGTGGAAAGCAGACTGGGCTAGAGAGGGGGAATCGCACCGTGCGGGGTGACGATGAGAGTCGGGAGGTGGTTTGGAAGGACGGTGTGCGTCGGCGAGGCAAAGACAGCGTAGATGGCTAGACACAGCAGTCAGAGAACATGGACACGGCGAGACGGCGAAGGGAGGACTTGCCCGCCATCGAGACACTGAACACGAGCAACCTGGAGAAGGAAACGAGCAACGACGTAAAGATGCAGCGCCCGTTGCTTTTGTATGCCCCTATTTGTAGCGTGTCTGTCACACATCCTTGTCACGGCCCCGTCCTTCCAACCTCAGCCAGCGTCCATCGATCCAAAGGACAACGGCGACACGGCTCACTCCAAGCCTCTGCTCAGCCACAGTCCCAGCCATCTGCGTCTCCGCCTCCCAAGCACCCCGCTGCTGACATGAAGGGCCTCAAGAAAACTCTGGTTCGTTTTTCTGTGACCGTGTACAGGCCTCCTCTTATGTGCTCTGTCCAATCAGCTCAGCCGTAAGAGCTCCCAGGACTCGTCCTCCTCAAAGACCAAGGAGTCAAAGGCAAACAATGCCGCTGCCGCCGCCGCTGCTGCTGCTGCTGCGCCCCNGCCTCCTCCCAATTCAGCCAAGCCATTACCCCAGCCTGGCGCGACGATAGCCAGCAATCACGCTAACAGCACACCCCACTACGCACTATCCCAGCAGCAGTCCTCTTCAGCCCGCTCTTCGTCTCCAGCATCTGCCTCGGGCACCTCAGATCGCAATAGATACTCCAATGATGGCGCTGCCACACCTCCAATCGTCGTCGTCAGCTCAGATCCATCGGCAGACCAGCGTCGCGCTGCTCACACAGGCTCACCCGAACGCTCCAGCCTCAACATCGATCACGCGTCAGGTGGCGCAGCTACTCCCCCAAGAGCAACGCTCAATCGTCTCAGAGCTCCTCCCAAAGATACCATCCCAATAGTAGGAAAACCCCCACGCAAACAGAGAAGTTCTCGTTTCGTTGTCACTGAAAAGGCCGAGATCGAGAAGCTGCCCACCTTCATGGGTAAGCTACGCTCGCGACAATCCATCCAAATCCTATATCTTATCCTCCATAGAAACCCTTCCGAGTGAACGTCCACAGCTTTTTATCCGCAAACTTCACCAGTGTCGCGTCCTATTCGACTTTAATGATGCCAGCTCAGAGCTCAAAGGCAAGCAGATCAAGGCACAAACACTCCATGATCTCCTCGAATACATCACCACTCAACGCGGAGTCATCACTGATAACGTCTATCCCGAGGTCGTCAACATGGTACGCCACTTTTCGCCCKTCTACTTATCGCGCTCAGTCTTTTATTAGTTTGCCGTCAACCTCTTTCGTTCCATACCTCCTCCAGTAAACCCCATCGGGGACGCGTTCGACCCAGAGGAAGACGAGCCTGTTTTAGAACTCGCGTGGCCTCATCTCCAGATCGTCTACGAGTTTTTCCTCCGCTTCGTTGAAAATCCCGACTTCAACACCAACATCGCAAAGCGATATATCGACCAAAGCTTTGTTCTCAATCTCCTCGAACTCTTTGATTCAGAGGACCCTCGAGAGCGCGACTTCCTCAAAACCACCCTCCAYAGAATCTATGGAAAATTCCTCAACCTCCGTGCTTTCATCCGTCGTTCCATTAACAATGTCTTCTTCCATTTCATCTACGAAACAGAGCGACACAACGGTATCGCAGARCTGCTCGAAATACTCGGCTCCATTATCAACGGCTTTGCCTTGCCGCTGAAAGACGAACACAAGACCTTCCTCACCCGTGTCCTCCTTCCGCTCCACAAAGTCAAAAGCCTGTCATTATAYCATCCGCAACTGGCCTACTGTGTAGTSCAATTCCTAGAGAAGGATGCGGTGCTGGCTGAAGTGGTCATGCTTGGGCTGTTGAAGTTTTGGCCGAAAGTGAACTCCCCCAAGGAAGTCATGTTCCTRAACGAGGTGGAGGAAGTCCTCGATGTCATCGATGCCGTGGAGTTCCAGAAAATCCAAGTCCCATTGTTCCAACAACTAGCGCGTTGCATCAACAGTCAACATTTCCAAGTGGCTGAACGCGCGCTGCTGTACTGGAATAATGAATACGTCGTCAATCTCATGAGCAGTAATCTCCCCATCATCCTTCCCATCGTATTCCCTGCCCTGTATTCAAATTCGCGCTCGCATTGGAATAGGTGAGTCGAAGCTGTTTTTATCTCCGATTTGCGATCGGGCTAAGCGCGCTGTTSGRCAGGACCATTCACGGCATGGTGTACAACGCGTTGAAGCTGTTCATGGAAATCAACCCTGATCTCTTTGACGAGGCAATGCAACACTATCGACAACAGAGAATCGAGTACGTGGTTATTTTTGTTTCGTCCCCAATCGCCGCGATCAGTGCTGACTTTTNAACATCAAGTGAGCAAGACCGTGCTGTTCATCGATATGAAGCTTGGAAGAAACTGCAGGAGATAGCTCGGGAAAGGGCACCTGCAGGCTACGTCGAGGTTGCTCACCCACCTCCYCCACCACCACCTCCTGTTGACGATATCGATATCGTCGACCTATCGATGGAACTSAATGCCGCKACGATTGATGATATAGGGATAGACGAACAAGGTATGGAGAGAGTTCCCACTGCTGATCCGGGTCTGGACGTAAGTCGCGAGGYTTAGTTCTMTGTTTCGCTTAAACGCAAWGTCGCTGACTTTTTCTCTGCGTCGTGTCTTTGTCTGGTTTCCGATTGATAGAGCCCGYTGCCTAATGTGGGTACATCGCTTGATCAGTCGCCTCCACAGGCACCGCATGTGCGTCGAAAGAGCGTTTTACCAGGTCAGCACGATTGGCAATCACTTCAATCTGGGCTTGCTTGGTTTACATCTTCTGCGTAGTGGATCCGACTGTGTTRMGGGACCTGCAAGCTCATAGGAGTTTGGATGATTCCGGGAATCCTGGATCGCATGTATTACTTTAAAATCCCTCTTTTTTTTCTTCTAGATTGCCCTTTTACCACCATTTGCTGAACATTACTCTCGTCTGTTGCTTATACCCGACCACTTTTTTTTACATGCACCAAACATACACACTCCTTTACTACTGTGTTCACTGTTATTAAACCTGTGTTCTACAAACCCTCCGACCTGTTGTTTTCATTTAATTTTTTCCTCCTCGACATTTTCTATACATTACCTGGTGTTTCTTCGACCTTCTACCAAATGGATGTTTTTTCGAGTCCTTTCTGCAACTCGCGCGTAACTTGGTGATGAGGTCATCGTTTAGCGCTTGACTTTGCCGTGTATCACGTGATCTGGTAAAGAACTTGCCAGAACGATCGACAAGTTTCTGGACGATGTGATCAGAGGCGTATATAATGAGTCGAGACTTGGGAGGCCCCTCAAGTCGCATCTTTCTTTTCAACCTTTTTCCTCTCTTCTCTCTATCATCATCATGTCTTCCTCAAAAGCTATTGGCATTGATTTGGGCACCACCTACTCGTACGTCCGCTTTTAATCGTGCTGCACAKGTTATCATCGACGACTGACTGGGNGTTTCSMATTTTTGTAGGTGTGTCGGTGTCTGGCAAAACGATCGTGTTGAGATCATCGCCAACGATCAGGGTAATCGCACAACGCCCTCGTATGTGTCGTTCTCCGACACGGAGCGTCTCATCGGTGATGCCGCGAAGAATCAAGTCGCGATGAACCCCCAYAACACGTAAGTTCTCAACGATCCTTTTCATTGTTACGTGCATGAACTCATCGGATTTTCATCCAGTGTCTTTGACGCCAAGCGTCTCATCGGACGCAAGTTCGAGGATGCYGAAGTGCAATCCGAYATCAAGCACTTCCCCTTCACTGTCTTCAGCAAGGGCGGCAAGCCTTACATCCGCGTTCAATACCGTGGYGAGGATAAGGAATTCGTAAGTCTAATCGTCCGTCTCCGATCATGGCTTTGATCTAACTCYCSCTTGTAGTCACCCGAAGAAATCTCCTCGATGGTCCTCACTAAGATGAAGGAGACTGCYGAGGCTTACCTTGGCACCACTGTCACCAACGCCGTCGTYACCGTCCCYGCYTACTTCAACGACTCCCAGCGTCAGGCTACCAARGATGCCGGAACGATCTCSGGMATGAACGTCCTCCGTATCATCAACGAGCCYACCGCCGCTGCCATCGCCTACGGTCTTGACAAGAAGGTYACYGGCGAGCGCAACGTYCTCATCTTCGATCTCGGTGGAGGAACCTTCGATGTCTCYCTCTTGACCATCGAAGAGGGTATCTTCGAAGTCAAGGCYACCGCYGGTGACACCCATCTTGGTGGTGAAGATTTCGATAACCGTCTTGTCAACCACTTCGCGCAGGAGTTCAAGCGCAAGCACAAGAAAGGTAATGCCGTTTCCTCATTCGGGTTTAATAATGCTTTACTGACAGTTGACTGCTTTTAGATCTTTCCGCCAACCCCCGTGCCCTCCGTCGTCTCCGCACGGCTTGCGAGCGTGCCAAGCGAACCCTCTCTTCCGCCACCCAAACATCCATCGAAATCGACTCCCTCTTCGAGGGTATCGACTTCTACACTTCCCTCACCCGTGCCCGTTTCGAGGAACTCTGCCAGGATCTCTTCCGCAGCACCCTCGAGCCCGTCGAGAAGGTGTTGCGCGATTCGAAGATCGATAAGGCCAACGTTCACGAAATTGTCCTCGTCGGTGGTTCCACCCGTATCCCCCGTATCGTCAAGCTCGTCTCCGACTTCTTCAACGGCAAGGAGCCCAACAAGAGCATCAACCCTGAYGAGGCCGTCGCTTACGGTGCTGCTGTCCAGGCTGCTATCTTGTCTGGTGACACCTCCGAGAAGACTCAAGATCTCCTCCTCCTTGATGTTTCCCCTCTCTCTCTCGGTATCGAGACTGCCGGCGGTGTCATGACCGCTTTGATTAAGCGCAACACCACCGTCCCTACCAAGAAGTCCGAAGTGTTCTCTACCTACTCCGACAACCAACCCGGTGTCCTCATCCAAGTCTTCGAGGGTGAGCGTGCTCGCACCAAGGACAACAACTTGCTCGGCAAGTTCGAGCTCTCCGGTATCCCCCCTGCTCCTCGTGGTGTTCCTCAGATCGAGGTCACCTTCGACATCGACGCCAACGGTATCTTGAACGTCTCTGCTTCCGACAAGACCACCGGCAAGTCGAACCGCATCACGATCACCAACGACAAGGGTCGTCTGTCGAAGGAGGAGATCGAACGCATGGTCAACGAAGCCGAGAAGTACAAGGCCGAGGACGAAGCCGCCGCCTCCCGCATCGCTGCCAAGAACGGTCTCGAATCGTACGCATACAACCTCCGTAACTCACTCACCGACGAGAAGTTGGCTGAGAAGTTTGAGCCTGCCGACAAGACCAAGCTCGAGTCCGCCGTCAACGAAACCATCTCATGGCTCGATAACTCACAGGAGGCTTCGAAGGAGGAGTATGAGGAGAAGCAGAAGGAGTTGGAGGGCATTGCCAACCCCATCATGCAGAAGCTTTACGGCGCTGCTGGTGGTGCACCTGGTGGCTTCCCCGGTGGCGGCGCTGCTCCGGGCGGCTTCCCAGGCGGTGGTGCCGAAGACGGTCCCAGTGTCGAGGAGGTTGACTAGTTCTCTGACTCTGTCGCATCGGACATTCGTRGCTYCTTCAAYTAAAATACTYGCATTCYTCAYAYWTATAAGCACRTGCAYTAYTGTAGACTCNKTCCAWTTGTAATWTAGCATGCAWTTCTCTRTTCNTTTCTTTCYGCAATGACATGANNGTGNNTGAACGCTGAGAACGACAACAAGGTCTGAGTAAAAGTCAGGTCTTAGGTGCRTAGGCCTGKTTGTCAAGTAGCTCGTAATGCCCCTGCGAAAACCTTTCCTCCRGCTACTGGCCGTTGGAGTTTGTTTGCACCTAAGTCGTCGWATGAACAAAGGYMTTGAGAAYATTGAACGAAARACTCMTACCTGCTTCRACCTTGAATGAAGCCATGACGAAGGCATCGAGGTTAGGCGTCTCTGRGAAGCGCACTCATCAAGACYTCARCTCYAYAGCTAGATGRAAGAAATCCTACCAATATCTCGCATGCCATAAAAGTCTGCAATCACTTCTTGGGCATCCACCTTCAACGTGAAGAATCCCCTGTARAAACCTTCGCTCCAATGTAGATCACGATTARCAGACACCAGRCTTCTTGASACGGCATCYGCCATGTCTTGRGTGAGRTTAACTCCAAACGTCGTAGGGGAYGATACAGCTGTTCCAGCGAACTCGACGCCGATGCCACCTTGYCCTGTGGTTGAGTTATACCGTAGGCAGCGCCGTGGTGTGACAGACGGGCGATCAACCAGGGGGAAGAAGGCAGGATCACAGCGTGTTGTGTCATTTGGATCTGTGGGGGGTATTGAGCGGGATGGGACGGCGAATTCCCTTGTGCGTTGCTTACAAGCCAGGTCGGAGACCCAGTTTACATGGCTATCACCAGAGAGGATGATCGTGTTGTCTATACTCTCACCATAAAGATGGTTGAGGATGCGATTGCGATTAGCTCTATAGCCATCCCATGAATCCTATCCGAATAGTGGGACAATGTTTAGATATGGCTCGTCGATGTTGTCATCTTCCAATAAGCAAACTCACCACGTTGACTAAGCGAACARRTRARGATTATTCATCARCWGCGAGGCACGAAGGAAGCGAGRYGAGACCAGWCATACAATGTGAACCAAGGTCGATTTGGGTAAAGACGACTTGCTGTCTGATGGAACGTCAGAGTGCGTCCTCGCTTGAAGTCAAGTCGGTCCTACGAACCCCACAATGCGCCATACCGCACCGCGTTGCTTGGACTTTGAGAGCGTCTCAAGGAACCCTGTTGATCGAGTTAGCATTARCTTCTAGTCCGTACCATACTTTTACAACGAGACGTGCATTTTTCTTGATCGAAGCCCATGAGGGTTCTATCCTGATCATCCGCAACCGAATCGATGGCTGTGTCAACGAGGGTAACACCGTTTGAGTTATCCGGAACACACCCTTGGGAGTAAGTAAATGACTCACAGTCTACATGAGATAGTAATCGATCGAGGGGTTTAACCGAGGAGATAAAACGGCAACCTAACCTGTGTTATAGTACAACTGGGTGAAATCCAGTGAGTTATTGATAGGATGGGTTATACTGCGAATGGTATCCCCGCTCACATCAGTGATATCTCTGCTATATTGGCCTAAGAAGGCATAATTGAGTGAGAGAGGCAGCCGCATTGCACATGTGCCAACGTACGAGTATCCAGCATGGTTAAGTCCTAGAAAATTTGGCAACAATTNAGATGCCGCAAGTCTCCGTGGATTTATCTAGACAAATGGTGTTACTAACGATCAGCTTTCCTATCTGGAAGTTTCTCCAAATCCTAAGCCGATTGTTGGGGTCGACTTGTCTAATGGGCATCCACTCGTGGTAAGCCCTGACTGCGGCCATTTTTCGGTCRGTGAAGCAAGCTTCCGAAGGGGAGAAGGAGCATCCACTGCTCGAGTCATTGGAATTTGCAGTTCCGGCTTTCCAAGCTTGATCTGCGACCTGCGGTGGACATRGTGAAAAGGCGTATGCCGGATGGGCAGTCATGGATCGTACCTCATGGTCATCCTGAGAGAAGGGTGCGGTGAAAATAAGAGTGGATTCGAGAATGATCGACATACCCTAAAGGAAGCTTKTCCATCAAAACATTACCAAGACCAAGTACTCCGAAAAAACCCACCACACCGTGATCCAAGGTGCCGATTGGTGCGCCATAACTAGACTAACATCAGTTCGATATTGGTTCAGGCGTTGCCGGTAGTCATGGATGGTAGCGAGTTCCCTGCCCATGGTTTCGCGACCGATAGCAGTACTGCCCCATGGCGTCAACGTGACTGARGCCGACGAAAAACGGTCGCCAAGATGCTCACCCATTGCCCAAAGACTCGTAAATCTACGGAGACGGATTAGCGTCAGTGGTTCAAGTTAGCCTCGGGGAAGCGTCTGGCGACGAAAAACTTTTGCTGACATAGTCCCCCAAGTGGATAAATATATCAGCGCTGAGGTTATGGGCCGCGACTCCATATGCATTGAAATAKCCTGGGTGAAGGGAAAAAGAGCGTCGRTTCAAAGTCGTGTGCTTTGCACGCTGCAAACTTGGAGTGTGACTTGCCGGTTTGATATCTCGAGCAAGAGAAGACTGCGAGCGTCAAGGGCCTCCCGTTATTCACCTTCTGCGCAGCGGCTGGGTAAAACGCGGGTGAGAGGGATAGCAGGCAAAGAGCATGTCATTTACTGTTAGGCATAGGAAGCGTTCGTGTGCGGCCGATCGGGCTGAGGGATTGGGGGTTTAAACAGTCATGGAATTGAAAGAAGTAAGTTGTATCGGGCTGCAAGCCGGTAGCTTCGAGCTTAACGGTGTAATCGACCTCATATGATGTGAAAGCGTCACCAGAATTGACTGGAACGCCGGCTAGGTCGGGAAATAATGAGATTTTATATGACACACAAATTGGTAGGCTTTGGTCCAGTGCGGCGGATGCGGAAAAGGAAGGGAGAGCCCTGGTCCAGAGAAGCACCGAGGTGTCCAGAGGGTCGCCCTGCACAATGATATATGGGTGACTTTCCCAGTAAGGAACAATGGAATCCTCGGGGCTCACGCTAGCAACTGAAACAGCGAAGTAGGTGCCGACAACATGAGCGTGAGGTGACTGGTGAAGTTTGAAGGACCAACCTGAATGGGTAAAAACAATGCCGCCGTTCCATATGAATGGGCTCTATATGTCGCAGTGGTTAGGTAAAGATCCAGAGTTATAAAATACGAACATTGCGAAAATCAGCGCCATAAAAGGTGGGGTAGTGCTTATCGTCAAAAGCCCCCGAGTTTGCTTGAGCAAAGCGTGCTTGTATCGTGCTCGTGTCATGTGCAATCTGGCGGTTCGGATTCAGGAAGGTAGTTCAATTGTCAGTATTTCGTGGATCAACACGCCTGTGGAAAGTTTTTGAACGGCGAAGCATAGACCAAATTTTTGTCAAGATACTGATTTGCACTAGTGGGTGTGGTGGTGGTAGCAAGACAAGCTGTCGCCAGAGCCAGAGCGTGGGCTAGAGGCAAGGCCATCACTGTCACTGGGAGAGGTAAAGTTCAAGAGAACGCCACGCGCCACCCCCTGAGAACTTACTGACAGGAATCCGACCTCCTCGGTGGACGTCCCCGCGTCACGCTGCCCCATGCGTCATGCGTCCGGCGTTTTACACCGGTGAACTCTGTCAGAGTAATATATTCTTGCTTCTTGGAACAACATGATCTGCCAAAAACAATCTACTTATCCCACCTTCTCACACTCCTTCTCCCTCTTCAAATCATCACCATGCCTTCCTTCACAACCTCCCCAACACACAACTCCACCTCCAGCGACTCAGAATCCACAAACACTCGTCCATCCCGCGCCATCGTCAGGTCGTACGCCCATGTCATTGCCAATCGTCCTCTTATCCATCGTCTAATCCCACTTTCAGAATGGGCGCATGTGTACACTGCAAGTCTCTCAAGGTATATAAATTCCTTCCCCAGACTCTCTGTATCCTTATCCTGACTGCATCCACTTATATAGGTCAGATGCGAGTTCAATGCCGGCGATATTGCGTGCCAGAGATGCATTGCAAGCAACTTTCAGTGCTTGGCAAGGACACGCAAAAAGCGCAAAGCTGCGCCGTACGTTTGAGTCGCCACATTACACCTACTTGTATCAACAACCTTTTACTGGCAGCACCCACGAAGACTTGCAAGAAAGGTCTCTGACCCAGGACCTACAAATCAAGGAGTTGCTTGTCAAGCTTGATCAAATAAAGGAAGACTCACAGATACGCCATTGGATGGTTAAGGCCCAATCAGACATTGCTGCAGATATCGCCAGTAAGCTGGAAACGCTCTTTCGTGGGTACGCCACCTCAAACCTTGCAGGCACAGACCCTGCCTTGATCTATTACGGGACAGCCGATGCCTCAGGAATGGCCGTTCAGGCATTCGCACCGCAAGGTGTGTATTGTGTGGCCACTTGTGCCATCCACTCTTCTACTAACTCCGCCGCTCGAAGGGATGCGTCTCTCAATATCGCCTCCCAATATTGTGAAATATTGCGCTCTTTACCCGGCTCAAATAAACGAACTATTTCACATGTGAGTGTATCATGACCCCGTCCGTGCTAACAAGCTTATCCCTCCAATAAATAGCTTTTTCGAACGAATCAACGTGAGTGTGGCCCATTGCAATTCTGTGTTACATCACCCCAACCCCGCCTATCCAGCCGTTCTTCTCTATTCTTGATCCCGAGTTGCACACCCCAGAGCGTTTAATATGGACATCCCCCTTCTTGTTCACAGTCAGTGAGTCCTTCGCGATCAATCCCTCCCCCTCTCTGTCCGAAGACTTACTGACGGTAAACAGTCTGCTCGACCGCTTCCCGATATTACTCAGCGCGTCCAAATTTGTATTACATCGCGAAGGACTTCGCCAGGGAGGCGGCGGGTCAAGCATTAGTCGATGGCTCCAAGTCTGTTGACGTTTGTCAAGCGTACTTACTGCTTGCCGTCTACCCAGTCCCCAAGAAGAAATGGGCTGAAGATAGAAGCTGGCTCCTCATGGGCGTAGCCATACGGTATGCCCTCCCTATATGTACACCCCCATCCGTCCTAATGCATGTTTCCTAGCATGGCTCTAGAACTTGAACTTAATCAACCTCCCCCATCCGACATGGACGAAAGGGAAGCCTTGAATCGGACACGGACATGGCTGAACTGCTTTTGCGTGGATGGCTCACACGCCATCCAATTTGGGAAGCTGCCAATGCTGCGCCTCGATGATTATGTTGCTAGGCGTTCCCCGAACTGGTATAAAACGTCAAGGATGAACATCGACTTCGACATTCACCTCTGTGCCTATGTCGATTTGATTATATTGATGGCCAAGTGGCGCAACAGAATTACGGAAGGTAATGAAAACCTGAAACGTGGCGAGGTGAGANNTTTCAWCCCAWYGCTGATGAACCACTTCCTCATGACCCTTAGCCGTTTGACCTGGTYCGAGTGTGCATCGACTTTGACAGCCAATTGTCCAGGGACATGGGGGAATGGATCAAGCGTTACGCTATGGACTCTGACTGTATGRYACATTTCAAGCTCTCCGACGAATACTTACTGAATYYACCCCTTCCAGCGACACCGATWTGTGTCTATCGAGGCAAGACCACACAAATGTAAGTARCTTCAGCTCGGTTGATAGTATGCAACTGATTTCGGGTTGCSGATACAACAGGATTGCRGCGTACCTCCGCTTGGTCGTGCTGTCTCTYGCATTTCAACAYCAACTCAAAACTGGCATTAAGAGAGACTCATACGTCGTCCGTGAGGTAGGATTAAGYTKCTRCTGCACGYCAACATCTTTCTCACCTCRCGCCAAGTCCATCGTGGCTGCCGAAAGTGTTATCAACATTATGGTCGAYCAGTTGGCCCCCACTGGRACACTSCGATACGCCATGGCTGTGYGTATTCTCGCTTTGCTCCCAACAYCCTTGCTAATCYCTGTTCAGGCCCACTTCCTATATGTTTCCTTTGCAGCTGCCTTCTTACTTAACGTCCGTCTSCTCACGCACWYWCTCYGTCGTCTCGCTAACTKAAGCTTTCCTTCCAGTTTCTTCGGACCAAACTTGTACCTCTTCTCGATGATAATAAGCATCGAGACATAAAGCATAACGTTCGAAGGTTAATCGGAGTCTTGGGCTCGGAACGAGGAATTGCCCTTGATGGTCGACATACTCCCGCCCTCTACTCGCGATTCTTGCAATCCCTGTTGGCCAAGTATATCCCCGAAGAAAGTACATACCCCGACTTTATGACAACGTCCGAAGACATCAAGGTTATCCATCATCACCCAACTGAACGTCAACCCAGTCCTTATCAGACTTGGCCGGACATTAGTGTCTTCCGTGGAGATGCATCTCCGCCATCCCAAAGCGATCTCCCAGCGGGAACCATCTACCARCACTCCGGCGAAGCAGACATGGACTTTAGCCTGACGCACTTCATGCAAAGTGTGTCTCAAGGCCAGCCATTCGACGAGCGTAATCAATCGGGTAGCTCGACTATGGCCTGGGAGCAGCGYAGCGAGGAGTTGAGCCAGTTGTATCAAGCAAACATGYTGTCCGCCTCTTCGAACTTGGCTGGGTGGGATGYGTTYCAATATCAGGGTGCGTGGTCTGGCCAGCATTGACCGCCATACTATATATTGTACGATAGACGATAGACTGTAGCATATTTGTTGRATTCTGGTTGTATCGATATTCTTGTTATATTCTTGGAYAATTTGGGCCCCTCAATTGAATTCRTTTCTTAATTGTAAACGCATCACCCTACTCGCGATCTCGATACCGCCCGGCGGCCCCATCGACCACATCTCCGATTCAGCGTCGCTGGCACTGTATTCRRCTGGGCGCCAATCSTTCCTTYKAAGCGCCGCAGCCTGACGACGCTCATGCTAGRACTTGGCGGGAGCCTTTGAACCACAGTCTGTGYATTTGCCACTTTCTKCTYCCCTACTCGTTTRTATGGCTGAAAATAACTCTGCGMTGAAGCGGTTAACGTTGGCGTCTCCATCCACGAACATCAATCCTGATACTTAATCATCTCGCAGCGTCTACCAWACYATCTTTACATCTGGGCGTACCCTCTCAAAGCTCAGGGATGAGTCTCTAGCGGACAGACTACTTCCTGCATCTGTAGATGAGCTTTCTGTGCCRGGACGAAGTATAGCTTGGAAGGTACTTTGAACTGTGCCTCCCAATTGCTCACTCTCATCATCTAACATGCTAGATAGCTCTTCTTCCTAGAAGTGTATGGCGGGCCCTTRCCGTCTGGAGTTTCTGCTAGACACATGCAAGACTCTCTTCAGACTTCGCGGTCACAATACGTCCAGGCTCTCGTCAAGCATATGAAAGCACCTGATGGAAGCTTTGAGGCCGACTTGCAGATTCCTGGTGTCCCTCACCTCCCACGCACCTCCGACCGCGCGATCACGAATCTTGACCGAAACAATCCATTAAGCTTGCACAATGATGTGCGTGGCGACTARGTTRMCTTTCGYCTTGACTAATRTCCACGTGTAGAACCCATGGACASAGTGGTTTGCATCCGTTGAACTCAGAAAAACGATACGTCAAGATGTTGAGAGAACGTACGCATGCGTCYTCATCCAACAATTCGCGCCTCACTCATCGTSYTGTCCCCAGTTTTCCTGAAATGGTGTATTTTCGAGACCCTGAGGTGCAAGCCCAACTCACTGTTATCTTGTTTCTATATGCCTCTGCCAATCCTTCGATAGGATATCGACAGGGCATGCATGAGCTTTTAGCACCTCTTTACTACGCAGTKGCATTCGATTCTATGGTTTCGTCCGAACGCGACGATCTCCCCGCTGACWGCAAGGMATTGGGTGCTATATGTGACGCTGACTGGGTCGCAGCGGATGCTTGGACCTTGTTCGACGCGCTCATGAAATCTGCTTCCCAGTGGTACGAATGGCGTGAATCGCCGCCTACCTCACGCGGGCTAGGATCTCCCCTCTCACACCACGTAAATATCCACGTCGGCAACAAACCCCCACCACAGGAGTACGTGGCTCCGATCGTGAAGGCATGCAACAGGATTCAGTCAGATATGTTGAAGAACGTTGATCCAGCTCTGTATAGTCACATGCAGTCGTCTGGGATTGAGCCCCAGATATATGGCATGTATGCATCTCTTTATTCTTATGACGTTCGATACTTTATTTCGCGTTCAGACGGTGGCTCCGCCTTCTCTTCACTCGGGAATTTTCTCTTCAAGATTCCATGTTGATTTGGGACGGCTTGTTTGCCGTCGATCCGTCCTTGGAGCTCGCTCAATGGATATGTGTGGCGATGTTAGTCCGGATAAGAAACCAGCGTGAGTAGCATCCCTTGTTAGTTCATATCAGCGTGACTCAATTATGTTCATCTCTGCCAGTCCTCCAATCTGATTATGGTGGGCAGTTGACCTTCTTACTACGATACCCCGCTCTACCTACGGAGCCACGAGGAGGCCCCAACGACATGCCTTATCATACTTCCCTGCTACTCAGGCAAGCCCTGGCATTTCAAATGTCGCCTTCACCTACCACGGGGGTTTCTATAGTCCTAGAAAATAGAAACTTACTTGGAATTCCTGTCGAACCGTTAGAAGCTTCTCCCCACGTTGAACGTCGCCGCCCGGGGCATATACCCCGAGACAAGGCTGCATCTACGTCAGATCTCAGTCGACCAGGGCTTCCTCGCTCACCTCCTTCCCAAGCCTTTGGCTTCCCTGAAGGCATCACTCGGGGGCTCCTCGAACGTGGGGAAAGCCTAGGTATAAATAAATCTTTCATGAACGCCGTTTCAGAAATTCGGGTACGTCGATCCATCCGACATTTTTGTGATTATTTTGCTAAGGCGAAAATTTCAGAAAAATATACCAGATATTGCTGCTTCCCTGGTCAGGTCTCCAAACGCTTCATCTACTTCTTCGTACCCGTTGATCGACGAACGTCCCCCGGAAGAGCGGCCCCCATGGGAGCCTCGGACTCGATTTGAGATGGAGCGCGAAATGGCCCAACTACGGCTGAACAACAGAAAACTGGCTGATTCGGTCAGTTGGATTGTTGATACGTTACTACAAGACGAATCCGAAGATGGTGGATCAGAGCGGTTAAAAAAGATCCAGAGCAACAAGCGAGATGCATTGGAGTCGTTGGCATACGTTCGCGACGTCCTTCGCGGCGCGGTAGCAGACATTGACGAAGACCGGCTCTATAGCGAAGATGAATTTCAGAAGCGCATGGCGTCACTTTCCACCTCACACCGTCATAACAAGAGTTCATCACAGGGAGGCCAAACAGACAGTGAAGATACGCGGTTTCAGCTTGCGAAACCCACTGCACCTACACCAGTCCCTGTCGCCGATTCTTGGTCAAAGATCACATCGCCATCCGAACCTAGGAGCTCGCGGTCACCTCCTAGGTCTGCTAATCAGGGCATTTCTCGCTTTTCGTCCCACCCTGGAACTGTTTCAATGGTACCTTCTCCCCCAGCCAATAAACCTGTACTGGCTCCCTGGAACTATACGAGGTCCGGTTTCTCCAACTCGAGTTCTCTTCCTGCTGCGGCTCTTCCCCGACCCCCTCCACCGACGTCGACTGTTCTTCTACCTCCACCCCCTGCGGTCGAGCGACTGTCAGGCGATCAAACACCGCGCCATAGAGTCAACGGAGATCCTCTTGGTGTTCTTCAGTAGTTCTACTGAAGTCGTTTCGCGTATTTTAGACAAAGGAACGTTTCCTGTACCATCCTTAACTTGTGCCAATAAGGCCTGTATATCTATACTGTTACTGTCTCTGTAAACTTGTGAACGAGCATCGGAATGGGCACGAGATAGGGGCGCAACCGGAAGGCCACTTGGGAAGCCGAGACCGGGAAATCACGAGCACGCGATTGGCTAGTCGGGAGATAACGTTTGGGTGACCGTTGCGGCTCATTTATTATTTCCTTCCTTTCTCGTCCTCGTCGTTGCCCACAACGATGTTTAAAAGGTCCTTTCAACGCTCTCTCACCCGTTCCCAACGCACCTTCTCCTCGTCTGCGCCTGCGAGAAAGGTCGTAGCAACGAACCCCGTCAAGGCCCAGGAAGTTGACGTGAGCTCATGTCCTCTGGACTGCATTTATATCATTTCTGAGTCTGTTTGTTCAGTCGTGGTCCTCCGGGAAGTACCCTTTGATTGAGCATGAATACGACGCCATCGTAGTGTGAGTTGCACCCACTTTCGTTCYCTGAAGGCAGTTTCTTACAGGCTCCGTAGTGGTGCCGGCGGCGCTGGTCTCCGTGCTGCCTTTGGTCTCGCTGAGGCTGGCTTCAAAACCGCATGTATTACTAAACTCTTCCCCACTCGAAGCCATACCGTGGCTGCTCAAGTACGTCGAACCACAGTTTCATCTTGTCATTTCTAACATTTGCATAGGGTGGAATCAATGCCGCGCTCGGAGTGAGTAAACAGTTGGARGATGGAACAATTGCTCATACACAGTGTAGAACATGACAGAAGATGATTGGCGATGGCATATGTACGACACGGTATGATTCATTACCTCGCCACTAGCGCATTATCTGAAATCCCACMAAGGTCAAAGGTTCGGACTGGTTGGGCGACCAGGATGCTATCCATTACATGTGCCGTGAAGCTCCTAACTCTGTTATTGAGGTACGTTTTTTTNACACCTTCGTCATACTGGTAGATGTGAACCCTTGTATGCGCAGCTTGAACACTTTGGTGTTCCATTCTCCCGAACCAAGGAGGGCAAAATCTACCAGAGAGCCTTTGGTGGWCAATCTCTGAAGTACGGAAAGGGCGGACAAGCATATCGCTGTGCTGCTGCTGCTGATCGTACCGGACATGCCATTCTACACACACTCTATGGTCAATCTCTCCGTCACGACACGAACTTCTTCATCGAGTACTTTGCCCTTGACCTGATCATGCAAGACGGTGAATGTGTTGGTGTCATCGCTTTGAACATGGAGGATGGCACATTGCACCGTTTCCGAGCGCATAAGACTGTTCTTGCAACCGGTGGTTACGGAAGAGCCTACTTCAGTTGCACGAGCGCCCACACTTGTTCCGGTGATGGTAATGCCATGGTTGCACGTGCTGGCCTTCCCCTTCAAGATCTCGAATTTGTCCAGTTCCACCCCACAGGTATYTACGGCGCTGGTTGCCTCATCACGGAAGGTATGATCCTGTCCTGACTTGCTCTAAATCTATTCTCACTCTAGGCAGGGTCTCGAGGAGAGGGTGGTTACCTACTTAACTCTGAGGGAGAGCGCTTTATGGAGCGTTACGCTCCCACAGCGAAGGATCTGGCCTCTCGCGACGTTGTCTCCCGTAGTATGACCATCGAGATTCGCGAGGGTCGTGGTGTTGGTCCTGAAAAGGATCACATTTACCTCCAACTCAGTCATCTKCCAGCCGAAGTGCTTCATGAGCGTCTCCCCGGTATCTCAGAGACCGCCGCAATTTTCTCTGGTGTTGATGTCACCAAGGAACCTATTCCTGTTCTCCCCACTGTCCACTACAACAGTACGTTCGATTTCACTTTTCTTCTATCGCACTTTCTGATCCAGTTGTAGTGGGCGGTATTCCTACGAAGTACACTGGCGAAGTCCTCACCATYGATGCCGATGGAAAGGACAAGGTTGTTCCTGG
Organism: Pleurotus djamor; assembly: GCA_029747585.1. NCBI lineage: Eukaryota > Fungi > Basidiomycota > Agaricomycetes > Agaricales > Pleurotaceae > Pleurotus > Pleurotus djamor. The sequence goes on from JAPEVF010000042.1 coordinate 49,051, forward strand.
TCTCTATGCTGCTGGCGAGGCTGCCTGCGTATCTGTCCACGGTGCTAACCGTCTCGGAGCCAACTCTCTACTTGATATCGTCGTCTTCGGTCGTGCATGTGCTCATCATATCAAGGACACACTTACTCCCGGAAAGCCCCACAAGGCCATTCCTGAGGAAGCTGGTCTTGAGAGTATTGAGTATCTTGACAAGATCAGAAACGCCAATGGACCCGAACACACCGCCAAAATCAGATTGGACATGCAAAAGGCGATGCAGTCAGATGCCGCTGTCTTCAGGTGTGTTCCGTGCTGACTGTCCATCTCGCGATCTATGACCAACCGCCCGTGTAGAACGCAACAAAGCTTGGACGAGGGTGTTGTCAAGGTCAAGGACATCTACAAGAACTTCGTCAATAATGTTGGCATCAAAGACCGAAGCATGATCTGGAACTCGTACGTCCCCGTTATCCGCTATAAGTTGTCTGGCTTCTTATCCCTTGTCCGTAGCGATCTCGTTGAGACTTTGGAGTTGCGCAATATCCTTCAATGTGCTGTTCAAACGATCACCGCTGCAGCTGCCCGCAAGGAGTCTCGTGGTGCACATGCTCGTGAAGATTATCCCGATGTTCGTATTCCCTTGAGCTCGTTTACTGACCTACTTACTAACCTAGACTTAGCGTGACGATGAGAAGTGGATGAAACACACTTTGTCCTTCCAAAAGGATTCCACATCACCTGACGTCGAGCTCACGTACCGTGGTGTCATCGATACCACCTTGGATGAGAACGAGTGCAAGCCCGTCCCACCGTTCAAGCGTGTATACTAGGGGGTCGATGCCCGCATCACGTAGATAGCACTTTGTTCATCATGTCATTCATAATAAAAAAGCATTACAACAAATCAAGCAAACAAATACGAAATGAAAATGTTTTACAACGGGGCATTGTAGTTCAACTGTTGAAAATGATTCTCTGGGAAATACCTCGCACGAACACTTCTTCCGCCGAAGAAGCGTCCGTCTAGTTCACGGACCGTTTTCCAAGCACCGACAGGACCAGCAAAGAGCACGAAGATGCGCACAGCGTCTTCAGGATCGGGAGGCGGAGGGTTGACTAGATGGACAACAACGCGTTCCACTGTACCATTCTTCGAGCATTCGTCCCCTACAACGGCGTCAGCTAAATGAAAGGTGGTGATATATTGAACATTACCTATTTCCTCTCTCAAATCTTCGTCTTCAACATCCTCAGGCCCGACCATATTCGTGAGGACCACAACCCGACTTGGCTCTCCAAACCTGAGCCTATCCTCCTTAGTTTTCGCATCTTCGTTATTATTGATAATTTTCCCCATCTTGGAACCAATTCCTTTGGCTGACGGACCACTTTTGCCACTTTTCACTTGCTCGACGGACAGAGCGTTGACGATACCAGACCCATCGGCACCAAGTCCCTGGCCTTCCTTGTGGCCCCATTTCGCCATGAGACGTGCGGCGAAGCCGTGGGGATCCGGTCTATCGTAAGAAATTATTYCAAGGTCTGCGCTTCACGCGGAGAGGATCTCTTACCTTTTGGAAGAATCCTCCGTTACCACAAGTGCGGGGGAATTCGACCCCGAAGCATCATCTGATGGTCCAGCAGGGGGATTTGCTGCGAGCGCACCGAGTTTCGCAGCAATTGCAGCGGCAGCCTTAACTTTATCTTGTAACGCTGCTGGRAGCGCATTGGACACTCCAGGGGGCGGCGGAGGTGGAACAGAGGTTGGCGGTGCAAATGGGTTGTACGCAAGTTCGGGAGAAGGTTCTCGGAYGGGTGCAGATATAGACGATGGTTGCGGTTGTTGCTGTTGCAAACCCTGAGACATTGCAACACGACGCAAGTAAGCTTCATCACCGGACATAGCAGGATTCGCCRCTGGCGGTGGCATGGGGGGTGGCGAGYCGCGTTTTGGGAGGGGCGGAGAGGTGGGTCGCATGCCTGACATTGCCAAGCGTCGTTGGTAAGCCTCGTCGCCTGTCATAGTTGGCGGTGGGGCAAAGGAGGGCTCGTCCTCTTCCATRTTACTGCGATGGTCATCATCGTATCGACCTGAAGAYCCAANKGGTAAGRATGGATGAAGTCGGGRAGTTATTAAAYATCAARCGCACCAGATTTTCGCGGRGGCCTGTCTTCATCGTTGTCAGTGTAGTCRCTTTCKGAATAACTACCATCTCGTCKGAATCKCTTGCGTTCATCAATCCGACGYTGCTCYGCTAGACGTTCTCTGCGCTGKATACGTTCTCTYTGCTTCCAGAGYTTATATTCGTTGTAGTCATTCGGACGTAGGGGGTCGTATGGCTCCATGGGATCCCAGACTGAGCTAACGAGAGGGTTCTTGTTCTGTKCGAGMCATATCCTYAGACAGAGCAMYASRYAGAMAAGGGGGAACACACCTTCTTCCCTTTGCCCTTATTACCCTTCTTTTTGTTGGARTTACCGCCCYTCGAAGAGCGAAAGCCATTGACATCCTCATCCAACACCATCGAAGGCGGYTTCATTTTCTTTCCCCATCCTTGAGTRGTTGACTCCGCAGCGATTGCGTCGACCTCCGARTTGATGCTGGTGTCYACCAATGCCGGGGGAGCAAAGATGACCGCAGTTGACGATACGGTTGCTGTGGACGATTGTACGCCAAACGTCGAGGCAGTTGTAGTTGTAGTGACCGAAGCCCCGACTGGAAGCCTATTCGCTGCAGACTTTGCCTTGGGTGGGGGATGCCGCCGGACGGGTGCGAAAGCAAGGGCGGCCGACCAAGCTTATTCRAGGTGGGAAGGAGCGATGCGGAAGACATCAATAAACAAGCTCTGGGAGTTGCTCAAGGCATTGATAAGGAGATGAAGATACCAGCTGTGGATTTYCCSGAGCCTTCTTGTGGCTGAGAGGCTGCATCCTGATTCTGAACTGCTGCAGGTGCTGAGGTGGGAGTTGCAACTTGGGGATTGGGTTGCTCAGCAGGCGACGGTTGAGYGGGGAGGGGGACTGAAGGGGTGAAATTGGTCGAATTTGAGAATTGGATGCCGCCGTAAAGGCCGCCAGCACGACTGGACATGGTTGTGGTACGAAGGGAAGAGATGGAGGACACAATTGCACTTTATATTTACGATTCTCACGATGTGAAATACCGCTCTCTGGCCTGTCTACTGAGTACGTGCACTACAAAGTCGCCAGCATCGACCAACGCCCATCCATTGTGCATTCGTTTCTTTGTGTTGGGTCCCAGAGGTGGTGCAGGCGTCATTCCAAGYAACTGTTTTGGCGCGTCAMACAATGTTATTGATGT
>JAPEVF010000042.1:52356-158485 GCA_029747585.1 Pleurotus djamor
GTAGGATGGGACGTACAGTTTTGCGCACAAGTCGAACCACGGACTCGATGCCGCCTCGGTTCTCAACGCCCTCCTTCACCTGAGCCAGCACAACCCAGTCCCAGACACTTCCAGGAATGTCATACGCCGACTCCCCAGCAAACGTACCACCTCGGTTCCGTCGCCCCTGGGGCTTCTTCAGCGGCAAGGGTGGTCCCATCTCGCGTTCAAGCGACCGAGTGACCATCAGTGTGGATGGCTCGAGATGCGGTGATGCTTCGAGCTGTTGATAGAGTTGTCGCACCGCGTCGGGCACGTCCTGCGGAAGTGAAGCTGCCTGTGGTGCTCTTGGTGACAGATGGGGTGGTAGAGCCCGAGTCATAGCGTGTTCCGTGTCCACAAACCATGGCGTCGTCGCGTACGACCTATTTAAAGGACGCCACGTTCTGAGTTTCCTGAGTGTCGTCTGCATCGTCGTCGTCGTTGTCGTGTAAGGAAAGTGCCAAGCGCCCGAAGGATAAAATTCGGCTCAGGGTCTGCACGCGGAAAGAAATGAAAAGCAATTTACCTCACTCTTGTCCCCCCAACTTGACTGCGTACCGTTTCAAATGGGCGTACGAGCAGGCGTAGTTGTCTGTACAACGAGCTTTCTCCTTGGTACAGTTTCCCATTTATAGTCTCACGACGCCAGAACATAGCACTTACACTCTCAACCAGGTGCTCTCTTCACCAACTGGATCGCCGACTCTGTCACATTGTGGAAGTCTCCAATAACGGACGAGCATCTCTGGACCGCAGCTTCGTATTATGCCATCCTCGCAAAAGCACCCTCAGAGCTCTTGTATGTCCTAGCCGCCGTAGCTCTGCTTGGGGGCACAACCATCCTTTGGAGTCTCAGAGACGGTCAAGCCGGAAATCTCATGTTCGATGGGGGCAGTATATGTGAGTTAACGCCTTCTCATTTCCATCTTCATGCCAATATTCACGCCCCACGCCAGTTCTATTCTGCACGACAATCGTCATGTACATGTACTCGGTCTTACCCAGTAAGCACCATCACGTCCTCTTCCCCACTCAAACCCTTTTCCTCACCTCGCCCTAGATATATTCGCCATATTCACCTCTCTACCTCCCCACCAATTCAAAGACTCCATCCCACGTACCTTGCGCATAGCAACTCTAGACCTCGCCTCAAACAATCTCATCGCAAGCGTAGCCCTCACCGGCGTTCTAGCTCTCCAAGCAGGTCGCTTCTGGGCTGAGAAGCCGGATGACGACAATGACGCGGCACAGTCAAGGGGCCTTGATAAGCCTCCGCTCGATTACACCTCCGACGCCGGTGAACGATCAGAGAGTTGATGTGCGTGATGCCGTGACGGACACGCGTTTCGTTTCGTTTCTTGAGCATCGGTTCCTGCGGACTCCCGAGTTTCTCCTTCCATAATTTACGTTACTTATGCTCTGCAACGGTTGTTACGAGACCATTTGTCTATCTTGTAATTCTCTTCATTGACCAAGCCATAATCCTTGATCTCCAGTGATGAGTGTAGTATAATATTATGAGTGGGTAGCGATCTATCTATTCGCAAGTGATGTCCGACCGCTTTATTCCTGGATGATATCCTCTTTGCGCGGTGCTTTTGAATTCTTCAGCTCTGTTCCTTGTCCGATGATTGACTGGGCATCGTCATCAAGTACCAGACCTTGAGTGCGAATAAGTCAGTTATGGGGCGCGTTCATTTCGATAACAATACACACCTAATCCCTCCTCCCGAACCAACCCGAGAACATGCTCAAGTTCCACGTATCCATCTTTGTCAACATCCAGCTTTTCAATAACCGCTCTGCCGACTTCGTCATCCGGCTTGTGCTTGATGACAGCCAAGGCCTTCTCTAGGTCTTGTACGGAGATACGACCTTGTGGATCAGCAGAGATGATTTGAAGAGAGTTTCCAACGCGCGAGTCGTAATCCTGGAGTTGTTGGTCGATTTTGGTAAGCATGGATCGGATACGCTTGGTCAAGGCGCCAGACGGAGACTTGGGATCCTAAGGAGAAAGAATGAGTGGGTGGAGATTTTCACCATTGGGGGAAGCGAATTACCTCCTCCGCTTGAAGATTCTCGTCCATTAGTCTACGGAGCTCATCACGTTCCTTGAGGACACTAGACTTTGCAGAAAGAATTGACATGGCTTCGCTGAGTTCCTTAAGTTGTTCAGTGGTCATCCTGGCATTGTCGTCCTCAACGCCTTCCGGTAGAAGCTATCGTGCGTGTGTCAAGCAGGGAAACCAATGATCAGAAAATTGCACCACACACCTCAGAGTCAGGCAAAAGAGATCGTGCTGTGCGGGCCTCCAGCTCGGCAGCCTCGCGTGCAGCACGACGGGCATCTTCTTCCTTCTGCTCTTGTTCCTGTTCGTCCTCGATGAGTTCTTCCTGTTGTTGGAGAACCTCGAGCTTCTGCTTGTAGCTGGCTTTCTCAGAGTCCACTTCAAGTTCAGCCTCGTTAAGCTGTCAGCGAGGAAGGAGGTTAAGCAACTTATTTCCGAGTGAACAGTGAGATGATTCCGTACCAGATTATCAGGAAGACCGCTCAGTACGCTCTCAATGCTTCTAATGACATTAGTCTTGCCCTCTTCATCGTCGCGTTGCTTCATATCAAAGTTGAAGGCACGGCCCAAGACCAGCAAGACACCAGAAACGCGATTATGCAGATGAAGCTGAATCCATGTCGACAATTCATCACGAAGACGCGCAGGCGACACACCACTAGTTCGGATACCGCGAGATTGACATGCAGCAATGAGCTCCGCAACCGAAAGCTCATCTACGCCTTCAACATAGATGAGTTGATCGTCTCTCCGAAGTTCACGGAGTCGAGCGCGGATAGCACCACGGAGGAAGTTGTCTGTACCGAAAGCGTTGAGACCCATGTACTTGGACATCGAAACCAACTGAGGCCGTGATAGGTTGTCGAGGGTTAGGTCATCGTCGAAGAGTTTTGCTACGTTGATGACATCTTGAGCAGAGGGGGATTCACCAGTGGAACGAACTTTGCGGAAGAATTCTTTGAAAGCGTCGCTACCGACGATGTGGGCATTGGCTTTGAGTCCGGATTCACGGAGAGTTTCCTGCAAGAATTTGGCCATTTCGAGACGCGAGCGAAGGAGTTTGCGCTGCTTCTCCTCCTACGGCCAGATTAATCCATGCATGAGCATTGTGGAAATGCAAAAATAGTCGACGTGAAGCGTACCGCAGCAAATTTGTCCTCGAAAGTAGACGGTAACATATTGGGGAAGAGTTTGAGAGCAACAGGAAGCAACAATTCCATGAAAGGCACGATGATGAAGACAGCGAAAGGAACCAGACGCAAGAGATCTTGAGTAGTGCGTTTGAGCTTTCCAGAATGTAAGTAAAGGCCCTCCACGAATTAAGATACTGAGAAAACGGACCTGTCGACGCTCACGACGCGTCAAGGTTTCTCCATGCAGAATTTTCCATTGTAATCGAGCAGAAATACGGACTTCTGACACGAGCAGCTTGGAACCGTGCCAGTAATGTTGGGCTTCATGTTTTACCTTGTCCCATACCCTGGTCATGAGAGGACCTTTTGGCTCCTCCTTGTTCGCAGGTGGGGCAGGCTTGACCTCGGACGCGGTCTCTGGGTCTGAAGGTACCGAGCTCGCAGCATTATTGGATCTGGCCGTTGCCTTGGCCGGTGACGAGGAAGAAGAAGGATTGGTGCTCAGAAAGCGAGCTCTACGGCTGGAAAGTTGTGGATTGGAAGGGAGTTTGTTGAGCGAGGAAATTAGTCTAAGTCTGGTAAGATACTGGGGTCGGCTACAGTGGCGCGTTGCAATAAACGAGGGCGGTGGGCGGGGCAGCCATAGAGACATGGGTTTGAGTGATAATTGAGCAGCCGAAGCGGCAAGGGACATTTTACCTCGCCATGCCGTCATAGCCCGTCTTTGGTCCTGTTGAATGTCGGCGCCAATGCCTTCCGCCATCGACCTCCATGATCCCTCCTCGAAGGCGTACAAACGCGCTCAGAGGCAGTATTACAAGGCCACAAAGCACAGATCGAATGACTTAGAATCGGAATGGACACCGTTCAGAGCTGCAGAGAAACGCTACAAAGCCCGATTTCCTCCCCCTGATCTGTCTGGCGTCCTGGATATCGCTGCTCTTGATCCTCTACGCCAGGACGAAGTTCGTCAAGGAGGCTGGGCGGGAGATCCACACACCACCCAGTACACAGACGTGACTTCTACCTCTTCTGATCCTTCGAATGCAAGAGCTTTCATGTTTCCCCACATCCCAGGTCGAGGCTTTCATGGCTTCTCTGACATCACCGATCACTCAACTTATAGCTTCTGTTAGGTCTGGTCATAATTCCTGGTTTCCTATCCCACGCTGAGCAAAGGGACCTCGTTAAATGGGCGTTGGCAGATCATGCCAAATTTCCCAACGATACAAACCTTGATGCTCACTATACTGTCCCCCATTGTGGGCTATGGAATATGCATGTTGCTTCACTTGAACATCCGGACCACGCAGAAATTATACACCCCCGTGCGCCTGTGCCATCTACCGATGCTGCCTCGATACACGAACCTGAGGGTCCACGGAAATTGATTAACAATACCCCTGCTACTCCAGAAACATTCGCAACAATATCCTCTACCCCGAAACCACCACCTCCCCCGTCACCGAATGCTCATCCAGCCACACCTTCTGAGCTGTTGCATAAGATGCGATGGGCCAACATCGGTTGGTTCTACCACTGGGGCGTCAAGCAATATGACTTCAGCAAGGGGAAGGCAGATGTTGATCTCAACTTGAAATCCGTCTGTAAACGCGCTGTCGATCATGTCAATTGGAATGCACTCTTTGATGGTACTGAAGATGCTTGGGGTCACGAGGGACCCGCTTGGAAGACTTGGAGTGATACCTACGGTAACACTTGCCATTTCATCTACCGTTTCCGTACCACTCTCATCTCAAGGCGAACTCAGATCCTGATGCAGGCATTGTCAACTTCTACCAAACAAAGGTAAGCTGAACTCCAACCCTCGCATCTCACTTCTCTAAAGGTCCAACAGGATACTCTCATGGCCCACGTAGACAGATCCGAGGTCTGTGCTACTTCCCCGTTGGTATCTATATCGTGCGTAATGTCCACACCTCACATTAGTGAAGCGTCTGATGTCGACGGTCTTCTGAAGGCTGGGAAATGCCGCTGTTTTCCTTATCGGTGGGTTAACAAGGGATGTCGAGCCAACGCCCATACTACTGCGCTCAGGAGACGTTGTTATCATGTCCGGTCCTGTTTGTCGTAGAGCATATCATGGTGAGTATCCGTTAGGTATCTATTCCCGAATGTTTCTGATAGTATCTCAGGTGTACCACGAATCCTGGAAGATACTCTTCCCGAGCACTTCCGAATACAAGAGGAGGGATGGAGTCCTTACTTAGAATACATGGCCAACACGCGCATCAACGTAAACGTTCGACAAGTCTTTCCCAAAGGATTCAAGCCAGACACTTAGCTCCTGTACATACTCCTGTTCTGTATTTGGATCGAAATGCGAAGATAAACAAGTCTTTTAATCGACTGTACAGTTTCTCATCAGCTTTTCTCACGACCCCTCCACCACCTTTCAGAACTTACTCTCGAAGCCGAAGTCGATAATAATCTCGCAACCATGGAAAACGATCAGGTGTGTCTTGTTCGCGCATTCCGTTTGCTGGAGAGGTTACTCAATGATCGTATTTAGGGTGTTCTCGTCGATCTCTACGTCCCCCGCAAGTGCTCTGCCACTAGTCCGTCCTAAACCTCTATATCAGCCTATTGCGCATCCTCATTTGCCCCATCTTCGTTGATTGCAGACCGCCTTATCACCTCAAAAGACCATGCTTCGGTCCAGATCAACGTAGTCGATGTTGACGCCAATGGCCGCGCTTTGGGCACCTCCACCACCTTCGCTCTTTGTGGCCAGGTTCGATCGCAAGGAGAGAGCGACGATTCCTTGAACAGACTTGCAACTAAGGCTGGACGTGAGTCTTCCTTCTTCTTCGTCTATGCTCAATGAACGCGACTGATGGTGACTCTGCGTCTGCGTCGACGGTGTTCAGTGCTAAGGAACGTTTGGTCGTACCAGAAGTAACATACTACCCATCGCTTTTTGTACTACTTATTCTGGCATCATCGTTCAATCCACTTTCCCAGTCCCATCCTTCTCAGTCTTCTCAGTCGATTCCGAATTGAAGCTCCTTGTCACGTGTGTATAACGAGATAGGGGAGTCATGATGATACTCACTTTCGGTTCATCGCCGCAGTCAAGCATGAATCACTCCCTTCCTTCTTTCACTGACCCTTCCCTTTCAATATCTTCTGTGCGTATCCAGGCGTGATTATCTCCAGAATCTAGCGTTGAACCGGCATCGCAGTTCGATTCCATGGTTGAGATCAAGCCGTCTGATGTCATTCCTTCGGACTTCGTTTCTGTTAGCCCAAGTCCCGAGGACGACAAGCACAGGCTCTTGTATACGCGATCCAAAGTGTATGTTCATCCCACTCATTATGCCAGAGACAACATCCCTGGGTTCGTGGCGTTGGTGAAACGGGTATGTTGTCCCCCCTGAGCAATGCAGCTGTAACCGACCATGATACCCTAGGAAGCTACAAACCCAACATACCTGTTGGCGTGGATCCCCGAGACGCTCCTCAATGAGAAGGGGAACGAAGAATGGAAGAAATTCGCCAGGATCGAAGAGCATGCTCCGACTGAGGATGAGGACGACGGTATGTGGTCTTGGCCTGGCGCATTCCGAGCCACTGATACATCTCGCTTCTATAAGATGTCGTGTTCATCGACCTCCCCAGTCATCGGCCAGAGTCATATGCATTCTCGGTGCCCTTGACTTCCATCTACTCGCTCATAATACATCCCCCGTCACTATCATCTTGGTGTACGTGTCACCTTATCCTTGGAATTGCATCATTTGACTCAGTAACTGCGCAGACGGTTCCATAGCCATCAACCTTATCAACGGGGATACACTTCCTACCCTCCATTTCCACGACGATGAGTCGCGCTCCTTCACGGCCGCAACGCCCAAATCACCGTTCACCACCGAAGTCGGATTGACTTCATACCCCCCTCTACCCTCTTCCCCATCGCCTCCTCCAAAGTCCAGTGGGTCCTGGGGAGGTGAAGATTTGCTCACGAGATTGCGCTCGTACGCGCATGTCCTTCGATCTACGCTCCAACCCTCGTTATATCTCATCGACCCCTCCAAGGCTGATGTTGAAACACATACGACACAGATATTCGACGACGATGCAGTAGATGATATCCTTGCACAGTCTTCATATGCAAATTCATATTCCCCAGTACCCGCGCACCGAAGACCTCGTCCTCTGTCACCATCTATGAACCCATACTCGCAGCGTTCATCGGTATTGCACAGGTCACTAGGTTCCCCTTCGAGTTCATCGCCGCCTACTCAGGCACGCATGGCTTTACTACAATCCTTCTCAAATATCACCCGAGCTACCCGACACGCTGCCCAAAACATCCTCTCTCATCCCCTCGCGAAACCCATCGTACCCCATCTGCCTGACCCAGTCAAAAGCTTGGTCAACGCAAACGGTGAGACGGAGTGGGGTAGCTGGGTGGAAAAGGGTGGTGTTGGGGAGTTTGAGAGTGCACGCGTCTACCTTGCACGGTGGGCTCGTATAGTCGCTGAGGAAGGCGAGCGCGCTCGGAGGAGAGAAGCGCAGTCGATGACCTCATCCCAGACAAACGAGGCTGAAGAGACTTCCCTTGGTGTCTTTGAATTGCTACACTCGGCAGCCAATTTACCAACACCCAAGTCGTGTCGCGATCCAACCCATCCTATCGACGAAGCTACTTGGAAAGGGTGGTTTGGGAAGGACGGAAGGCCTTGTATCTCCAAAGAAGAGATGAAGCGCGAGGTATTCCAACGAGGTGTCACTCCACATGGTCGTTTGCGTCGTCAGGTTTGGCCCTCCCTTCTTGGTGTACATGAATGGAACACCACTACCGCCGAACGCGCAGCCACCTGGGCAATAAAAAAAGTGAGTTCCATAATGGTATCTAACCCAGTATTCAAATAACACAATACACTATGAAAGGCGACGCTACCACGAGCTTAGAGATCAGTGGTGTGGCGTTCCCGAGGTTTTCGAACGCCAGGATATCATTGATGTTGGTTATACAAGTATATGCCCCTTTCCTCGCTGAACCTGTCTTCACAGGAACGGCATCGTATTGATGTTGACTGCCGTCGGACAGATCGCACCCATCCACTGTTTGCAAACACTACATCAGACGATAAAAACACTCAGCGATACTCTACAATATCACCTCAGTTAGTCGATATCGGCGCTCAGTCTCCTAGCAATGCACACGTCGATCGGTTAGGAGGAATACTACTCACCTATAATTTCTACGAAACAGACCTCGGTGCGTTGCTACGATCTGCTGCCATTTACTAAGACCCTAAGAACAAACAGGGTACGTGCAGGGGATGTCAGACCTTTGCGCACCAATCTACGTCATCATGGCCGACGATGAAGAAGCGGAGGAGCTTACATTCTGGTGCTTCGTGGAGGTCATGAACCGCATGGTAAGCTCTGTGAACGACTTCGTTGGTCTGGGGTTACTTTCTCCTTTATAGAAAGAGAACTTCCTTCGGGATCAAAGTGGAATGAAGAGGCACCTTTTGACACTCCAACAACTAATTGGTTTCATGGACCCAGAGCTCTACCGACATCTAGGTATCCACCTTGGTCTCCTTATGTCGCACCTTTGCTTACCCGTTTTCTACAGAAAAGATAGACGGGCTTAATCTCTTCTTCTGTTTCCGGTCAGTGCTTTCTGACCTCACTCCTCCACTCAGATTCAGCTGATGTGTCACCTTCAGCTGGGTCTTGATTTCGTTCAAGAGAGAGTTTCCATTCGATGATGTTCTCAAGCTTTGGGAAGTGCTTTGGACAGACTATTACAGCAATAATTTCGTCCTTTTCGTCGCCTTAGCCGTTTTAGAGTCTCATCGGGATATGATACTTAGATATCTGGTCGAGGTAAGTTGAACGGAATAACTCACCTTCAGTCACTAACGTGGTCTCTTGATTAGTTTGATGAAATCTTAAAGGTAAGGATTCGCATAGATAGATTGGAACGTCGACTCAACCGTCCCCCCCAGTATTGCAACGAACTGAGTATGACGATCGAGCTCGATTCAACGCTTGCACAGGCCGAAGTGCTATTCCTTTCATTCTCTCAGCTCGTTGCTGACATGGACCGGCGGCGTGCGGAGGACTTTGATGAACCAACGAGGACCCTTCGTCAGCGGGGTGCTATGAACGCAAAGCAGGGAACTATAGCCGTGCCTGCGTTGTCGGAAAATCTCAGGAGCCTATTGAACGCATCTAGGTAGTTTACATTGTCATATAACGATATACATAGCAGCGATTTTATGTCCTCACGCGTTAGAGGGAGAAAGAGCAGCATTACGTACCTTTCACTTTCAACTTGACTCATGTCCAACCTCACCATATTGCGAAGCTACGCGTCGAAGGCAGACTTGTCGAAGCTACCTCCGACCGTTCTCTTCAGCCACAACGATAAGACCTTAACCATCTTCGACGCGTATCCCAAAGCTATATTCCATTTCTTGCTCCTTCCTCGTACGCAGCCCCCGTTTTCTACTTTTGATATATCCAGCCTTCGCTCCTTGTTGAAATGCGAGAAATCAGCGGCGAAGACACTGTTGGAGCAAATGAATGAGGATGCGCAGGTCGTAGTGAAAGACATCGAAGCCGAAATGATCAGTCGGTATGGTTTTAAGTGGGACATTTGGCTAGGATTCCATGGTGCGCCTTCGATGGAGTGAGTAACTTGTACTGTGCCGGTGCGAACGCGTCGAATTGCCCTGACCATCTTGAAGACACCTTCATCTGCATATTATCTCATCTGATCTTTGCTCTGAGAAGCTCAAGAACAAGAAACATTACAACTCCTTCCATCCCAAGCTTGGATTTTTCATACACTTGAAAGACGTGCTCGAATGGTTTGATGGGGAAGATTCATACTTTGACACTGTATTTCGACGCCTCCTCGTTTACATCGCTGAATCTGACCCTGCTTATTTTAGATGGCAAAGCTCGACAAGAAAACCTACGAGACCATGCTGAAGGAAGATCTCGCTTGCTGGAATTGTGGATCGGCTCAAAAGAACATGCCCACTCTCAAAACACATTTACAAGAAGAATTCGACACGTTGTCCACAAGGGAGAAGGCCAAGGCAGAGAGGAAGCGCAAGTTAGCAAAGAGAGAGGAAGCACCAGAGTTAGAGGCATCCGAGGCGTCCGACGACGCAGATGGGACGAAAAGGCAAAAAACTTGACGTTACATTCCATTTCCATATTTCCTGTCTAGTAGTTCTATGCACATAGCACAACACGGTAGCATCACAACAAATTCAGAATGTGCTAGGTACGTTCTCGGCTCGTCAGTTAAGCGGCGGACTTCTCAACTTCAGCCTTAGACTCCTCAGCAATGGCGTGCAGCTTTTCGGCGCGAGACCTTTCACTGGCCTCTCGGATGGCCCAAGTCAATTCGTACGTGCGGCAAGCATCTGATGATTTCAAGCTAAGTGACGTTGTGAATTCCATCCAAGTGACATGATTTACCTTCGTAGGAGCTGAGAATCTGGCCCGCATCAGATTCTTCTTCGATGTCTTCCACGATATCGATCAAGTTGGAGATCTGGTATTACGACTGTCAGCGAGGGGTATAATGTCTCGACGTAGTGAGATCACCTCGGAGAAGAAGGGATCGTCATCAGGGAATCGGACGGTTTGCTCGTGGTCATCTCCAGGTTTGCGAATCACCAGGATTGGCTGGACGTAAGGATCAACCAATCTAGTATGGATTAGACATGAGGGCGCGACACAGAGCAGCGGCCAACTGACTTGAGTTGGTAACCATCTGCGTAAACTTCGAGTTCACAACTATAATTGGTCCCTTGAAGGGCGACAACATGGGTGAAGCTTCCAACGGCGCCACTTTCATATTTCCTTAGAGAAGGTGGGTGTCAGTGATCATTCACATGCATGAGCGACTGGGAGATGTCTTACCAAGTCGCGGCCGTCACACGAGGGATCCTGTTCTCTGGGGCAATTTTAGACTCGTCGATAGTCATCTTGGAGAGGTGACCGGCATTTTCGTCCCATTCCAAGGAATGAGCGGTAACGGATGTGACATCAACTTCACCGCCGAAGTAGCGAGAGAGATCGCAGAAGTGAGTACCTTGCTCTACGATAGGGCCGGCGCTACAATGACGTCAGCCTTCTTGCACAGACAGAACATGATACAAAACCTACCTCTTCGACTTGTCCCACCAGTCAGGCTTTGCAATGGCCTCGTATGCGCAAGCATAACGAGCGATGGTGGCCATAACGGTGAGGTTGTTCTCCTGGATAATCTGTTTCATCATCTGAACTGCCTTGAGGTACCGAAGCATGTACCTAAGATTACAGAACGAAAATGGGAATTTGTCCACGGTTTAACGGTGTTTAATACGTACCCAACAGAGCAAATCGTCTTGGAATCGTGGATGCTTTTCGCAATCTTGAACGCGTCCTCGAGTTCGTGAAGAGGACCGGTAGTGATGGGTTTCTCGATGAACAAGGCGACACCGGGGAAGTGCTTCAGAATTTGCATTTCGATATCACGGCCAGGTTGGAGGGTGCCTCGGAACATCGGAGGGCTACCGACGATGACAGCCCTGGGCCTTTCCCTAGGGTGCATAGTCTTCACGAAATCATCAAGACTTTTGTAGACACGGGTATCTTGGTAGGCTGAAACGACGAAGGAATCGCATTTCTTCTGCAGAACAGCGGTGGCACGTTCAATGGCGGGATCAATAAGGGCAACGACTTTGAGTCGGCGGCCAAGCTTACTGTGGGCAATATCATTTAACATAGGAAGATATGGGAGATAAACAACTCGGTCACTCACTGCTCCAAACGGAAAGAGTGATTCCACGGTCCCTCATCCGAACCTGCGAAGGTGGAGCTTGTCAGAATGCATGCGAGTGGAACACTGTGGTGGGCAGCAATGTGGACTAACCAAACATGATGTTCCCTGCGCCAATGAAGACAACATTGAAGTCGTCCGATCCGCCTATGTGCACCGTTCTGTGAATTGAATGTCAGTCATCGGTACAATCGCGACGAAGTAGCCCCAAAGCAGAGTGGATGGTTATCGGGGAAAGGGGATGACACGAACTTGTCCATAGGAATCAACCTGGAGGGATCAATGGAAGGCCGACGCGACGCGAACTCAGATGGCCTCCGCGATGCAACATGGGAGGGACGTCGTTCGGACGGACGTCGGCTAGAAAGCGGGGAAAACGGCGGGGAGTTCATCGCGTCCTGTTGGGTGCAAGAAAAGTCAGAGATCGATGAGTGAGAGGGGAGAAGGGACAGTACGAAGCAATAGGGAACTTAAGGACGAGCGCAAGGAGTGATTGTGAGGGAGGAGGATGGAGGAGATAACTGAGATAGAGATCAGGAAGATGGAAACGAGGGTATATTATGTAGGGCCTCAATAGGCGCCGGGTGATATGACGTAAATAAATGAATGTAGACCTCGAGATAATTTAGCTTCAACGACGTTCGTCTCTTCGGCGGGCCTTCTCAGCTTCCAACTCTTTCCTCCGGTTTTCGGCAGCCTGCAAACGGTCTGTCATGGCCTTCAGCTCTGCTTTGAGCTTCTCGTGCTCCTGGGTTAACTTCATGACGTTGCTTGCGCGTTTCTCAACCTTTTCTCTGCAAGGAATCGTCACCTATTCTGTCCGATAGAGATACACATCGCCTCAAATCAACGGCGAGAGGCGAGCGGATGAAGGGGGGGATACAAAGCGAAGAAGATGAAGAACTCACTGAACAGGCTTCGACTCGGCGTTGTCAAGGGTATCGAAGCTAAAGTCAAGACCAGAGCTCGGGATTTCTGTCCGTATCGGCGACCACAGGTCACTGTAGTCGGTGCGTGCGTGGCTCTGAGGTTCATCTGCCTGATGCCTCGATCTACGAAATGCATACGGTTGGGTGCCCCTGTCTAGACAAATGCTTTCCGAGAGACGAACCTGAAATCATCACTAGATTGGCGTTGGAAGTCTTCTGAGCTCATCTCGGAAGGTATGGGCGCGTATGGCTTCTTTGCTGACGACGAGATGGTTGATAGTTGCTGAAGAGCAAATGGCTCTGGCTTCGAGGTTAATAACAACCATACTTTCCCACGACAATACACCATTCACCTTTTCACACGCAACCACCATCATGTTCTTGGATGCAGGCCTCACCCTCGTCGTCATGACCATTGCGTTTTTCTGTTTGTTCGCGTATGCGGTCCTCTTTAGTGCCTGGCTGCCTTCCACTAATATCTGGGTGCGCCATCTTCAATCCTCCACCCTTTTTCGAACAATGTTTTACCATTCACCAGGCATTGGACATGATTTCCCAAGATACTCACTACAAATACTTCGCCTTGTTAATGGTACCCACTACAAGCTACTTCGTCATCGCTAACTGGGTGGGATGGCAATACTATCGCAATTCTTGAATGGCACAACAGTTCGAAATCATATGGAGTAGCATGATGGACACGAGCGAATAAATAAGTCATAAATACTGGACATCCGAACGAAACACTTCAAGATTGACCACGGACCGACGGTGGCCGAGACCGAGATTTCTGTCGAACCTGCTGCAGTTCTTGCCAAATTCTGCTGTTTGGCGTGGCTGGGGCCCGGTCGACATCGCCCGAACCAGAGCTAGGTGCCCGCGTCCGGCGAAGTACACCTGGCCTAGTCGTCTCACCCTTGGCGTCGCTAAAGGGTGTTTTCGAACGAGCGGGGCTTACGCCTCTTATGGATCGAGTGTGTCTGCTAGAAACAGCAGAACGACTGGGGCTTGCCTCTCGGGGTTTCAAGAACAGCCCACGCGGCGACGCGCTGGTTTGTCGCTCGGTAGAGAGGAGTTTTGCGATACCCTTGCGAGCCACGTATGGGTTACGCTGTGGTTCCTCCGCGACACTCTCCCCATCGCTATCATCGGTCGTTTGGTCGTCCTGGGTCTGCTTGGCTACGCTACGTGATGGGACAGCAGGACTTGGCCTAGAAGAATTCGTACTTGATCGGGGGGTTGAAGTCGGTAGGCGCAGATATCTCGCTCGACTAGAAATTATAATTTAAATGTGGATCGCTTCTCGAAAACATGAAACACGTACGCCACTGCCTTTAGAGCCATTTTGGTGCGATAAACTTGCACCCACTTGTCCAAGTAGACAGCCAGTACGGTTTGTCGATGCTTATCGCGCGCTGCCTTAGCCAGCATCGCACGGGGCATCTCTGCCCGCCATTTCTGCCAATATTTGACCTTCGTAGAAGAGGCATGGAATCGAATGGCAGGGAGCGACTACAGATATGGATACATCGTTTAGACACTGGAGAAGACTGAAAGTTAAGAGAAGCTTACCATCGTTTTGGCGTGCCATATTCCAAATGCTCGGAATAGCAAGTTACGCTGCATCTGGGCCATCACGTCTTGTTCCTGCAACCTTGCTTAGCACCATAAACAAAGCATTGGAGAGGGTAACTGACGACAGGCTTTAATCTCGCCGCCTTGAAGCGATCAATCCATTTATCCCAGACAACAGAGATGGTAGACAATTTCATCTGGTATTCTTTCTTTTGGAGAAGCAGGCGACGGTGCCGAGACGCACGGGCCGCAGATAACCAACGATTGAAGACACGCTTGACGGTTTCTTATCAAAGATCAACCTACTATCAATAAATGGAAGGTCGAGCACATTACCTTCCTGCTTGACATATTGGTAGCTTTCCATAAGATTCAACTCTTCCACATGTCGGATGCATACAGTTTTCCATTTTCCAAAGGCATTACTATGAATCACATAGTCAGATAAATGAGTCCATAAATATAGTGTTGCGAACCTCATGAGCATGTTATCCCGACGTTGTGTGACCTCGATCTCTTTCAGCTTGATATCAACGACCCGTGTCGTCCAACGAGACATGACCTGAGACATTATTCGCTAGACCGACATGGAAGTTCGCGGGGAAAGATCAATAGAGGTAAGCTATCCACTCACCAGATTGATAGATGTGACCATCGCTTCTTCGGCCAAACGGTAGTTACGAGCCTTTCGCGCGCGGTACAACCATTCTGACAAAATCTGAGACGACTGAGTATAATATGCAAGAAAAGAATCTTACGATGGAAAGATGTTTGGAGTTGCTTAGTTGCGAAGGCTCGGAGCCGTTTCTCTCGCCGTTTCTCTGCCAGTTTTTCTTGCCAGCGAGTCCACGCACGACGGACGGTCAAGTGCTTCTCCACCATTCTGGCTTGTCTCTGCAACTTCAATTTTTCTCTCAGATGAGCCCGCCACGCCTGGAAGGATGTGTGGTAAACACTGCGAATATAGTGTTGATCGGCCAGGTCCTCTGTGCTGCGCAGATTGACAATGGAGCGACGCCACTTAATCAAGGCCGACTTCGCATCGTAAGAAGTCAGTCTGCGAGAGAAGGCATCGGCCTGGGCTATATGCCTCATCTGTCATCATCTACAATGCGAAGCAAATCATAATATGGACGAACCTTCGCGTTGCCTCTGAATATCCACAGCCCGCATCCAATCAACCCATCCCTTTCTTAAAATACGCATCGACTTGACACGCTGGAGAAGCTGACCGCGTTCTCGCGCTTTCCAGACCCGCATCACGGCGCGAAGGAGAATATCATCTTGGCGATGAACGTGCTTGTCAGCGCGGTTGTCCAAGTTCTATCGAGACGAGAGTGTTACAAGGCCCTTGAATCCCGCGAATGGTGAAACACACCTTGAGACGCGTCCTTGCTGCCTTCCAAGATCGTAGTGCACCCCTCAAAATGATATTATCATGGAAGGCTTCCGCTTTACGAGATGTACATCTATGAAGTTTTTGAGAGATGCACAAGATATATTTAGCTGCGAAAACTTACATTCTCCGCTTCCAACGCGTCATGCATTGGTCCATAAGCCGCACAGAGATGGCATCTTCAATGGATTTCTCGGCAAACCTCAATTGAAGGGCCCTCCTCCAACGATGCCAGTTCGACTTCAGCACCCGTAAATCGCTGGACTTGTTGGCTTCATCAGCAAGGCCATCAAGGTCGTCCAAGATTCCTAAGCCATTTCGCCATCGTTTCAGGTAGATTGAGAGAATGCGTTTCCTATAATGTTCGTCGGCAACTCGTGACTGCATCGATTGCCTCCACTTTAACCAAGAGACCTTGATTAAGTTGGCTTCCCTCGATTCGCGCACCAGCTTCATCTTCATCCTCATGTCGTGACGCCATTGTTGTTGCTTCTTGACCTTAAGCTTTGCTTTCCAAAGATCGAACATGTGACGTAGGCACCGTTGGTTCGAGATGGCAGCAACTCTTGTGTATGCATGTATTCTTGCTGCGGTACGGTCTCGCCATCGTTGGAGGTGGGTCTGTATGATGATGTTGTCCCGTGCTTCGCTAATTTGATCGTTCGTGGTCTTTACAGGGAATGTTATAATAAGTTCGAACCAAGAGCGATTGAACTTACTATGATCCAGTCATAATTTTGCTTCCAAGCATCCCAATAGCGCTCCAGCAATTTGTCGATATAAAAGCGATGGGCCTCCTCTTCATTCCGCTGCATCTCTATGTTTTTCCAGGCATCCTCGTCGTTGACAACGCTACTCTTGACTTGTCTTGCACGAGCGACTGCTTGTTTAGCGACCAGTGCGCGTTCATGTGGGTCCTTAGGTAGTGCATGTTCACCGAGTTTGCTTGTAATGGGCCGAGATGGTAGTAAAGGATTGTGGCCTGTTCGTGATGGCATTGAACTTCGTGGGGTATCGGTTACGGTCTTATGCTTTAACGGATCTTCTCTCTGCCATGATTGACGATTTGGTGGTCCAAGCTTGCTTGAGGGTCGTAATTGAACAGGTGGCATCAAGAGCGGGAAGTCCTGTAGCTTCGTGATGTGGTCCTCTGTAACATCGGAGGCGATTGCAGAAGGAACGGGCGACGGCGAACGACAGAGATCACGCAGGGGTCGACGTGCTTGATCTCGAGACATCCGGGATTCCATTTCAGGATATTTGGAAGCCGTACGTCCGTTGTCGGTAGAGAATAAGGTGTATGACTCGTCATCGCGAGGCAGTGGGGCGAATGACTTTTTAGTTGGTCCAATAGCTGGGGGCTTACGGGGGAATCCGTTTTGACGCTTCACTTCAAGCCATTTATCCTGCCAATTAACTCCCTTCACATTTCCGAGCTTCAAGATCTTTCCATAGTATACCACTTCGGTTGGGTCCAAACCTCGTTGCTGCAAAATATCGTTGTAGGCCTTGAAGACGGTAATGAACGACGTGGCGTTTGGACCAGCACGCTCGAGAACAGCATCGAGCAGTTCAACGTCTTCGGGAAGAAGATTGGAAAGCTCTGGGACGGCCAATGTGGAAGCTCGGGAAACGGTGCTTGACGCGCTGGTCGGTGCGACGCGTCGAGGTTGACGCACGACTCGCTTCGGTTCTGGGGAAGATCGAGTCGGGTTGAAGTCGAGCATGTCAAGATCACCGACGCAGCGGGACGCCCGAGAATAAACAGAAAGCGTGGGCAAGGTTTGAGTTAGCCGTGCATGCCAATGGGCGAGACAGAACACCTGCCCGTGGCGCACACGTGACCGAACACTAAAAGCACCGTCATTGAAACACGGTCAAACAATCGAGATTTGAATGCAATAACTTCTCAATAACAGCACGAAACATGGCACGGGTACTAGTATACAGGAGATACAGAAAGATAAAAGTACAGTGAGTAGCATCAGAAATATACACGCGTCGCGCTACTAAGCGATGATTCCACAGGACAATAAGGGCACTTCACGCGACTATGCAGCCAGGTGAGTAAAGTAGGAAGCTCACGGTGTGGCACTCACCCTGCTGGTTTATTGAGTTTCGATAAACTGTCCTGCGTTAGAACATGTCCACAAGCCATCATCATTGGTGGGTTGTCCTTCGAAGACTGTTCTTTGGAAACAGGACAGGCGAATATGGAGTGGTATCGATTCTCGGGTGGCACAGCAATTTCGATCTGAGGAATACACATTAGTTGGATCAGGAAGTAATGATACAGAAACACATACTGGAAGTTCGTCAGTTTGACTCCATTCACTCTTCCTCTCTCTCATGACCTTTCGTCCCTTCTCGATACGAGCGAGTGCTCCGCCACCTCCGATATCGCCAACAACACGAAGTGGGAGCTGTCGGCTCATGCCCAGGCTTGCACAATATTCTTTAGCAAATAGAGGTCCCAGCTCAAAGTGTAAAGAAGGGGAGGCCAAGTCTGCATAAGGGGACCTCTGTAACCGAGACAGCGGGAGGAAAGCCACGCATCCAAGCAGACGGAAGAATTCAACCTCGTGGTGTTTGTAAAAAGGGCGCAGTTTGGCGTTGGCGTAGGCAATGGCTGGGCGTGGATCGGGAGGATGATTTGACAAGAGTAGACGGATGTACTCAGAACGATGGAGACAAAACTCGAGAGGCGAAGAGCGTTCACGCAAGAAATCCCTTCTCTGTTCCACCCACCTAGGATGAGTTGAAGAGCCTTAAGTTAAAACGGGGCACAACTTGCAAAGTACTCACTCAAGGGCAGGAGAGATGTCGTGATCTTGTAGTGCCTTCAGGATTTGATGAAGGCCAACAAATTGGGACCTGAGTTCAGTAGAAATCTCAACGTCAGACTCCTGGGAAGAGGATGCGTAAGAAATGATTCATCCAAATACAATGGCATGGACTAACTTCAAGGAAGGTTTGTGCTAAGTCAAACTGACCAGCCCGCAGGAAGTGAATGGCGATCGTTCGTTCTAAGGCTGCAACCGAGGATGAGGAAGTGAACAAATCCGAGTATGATGGTAGTGAATTGGAGAATTTCTAACCACTGCTTGGATCAATGTGAAGATATGTGAGGTGCACTCCCAACCCACTTTGTCTAGTCCTTTCCCAAACCTCGATAACGAGGAGTAAACCTCCTTGTGGCGGTCGTCTACGTCCTTCTTGCAAGCCTCAACGGATTTGGGCAGCTGAGATATGACAACGCTAGGGATCTCGCCGGATTCGCATTGGTGTTTCGCAGCTCGAAGGGTTGAAATAAGGCTGTCAAGACTGTCCAGCATAGATGGGCCTTTTCCTTTGGCATTCTGGGTGGTAAGCTTTTCCAGTTTGTCGATCTCCTTAATGAGTGCATCCATCTCTACGTTATAGGCGCCTCCTGGGGCAGAATGTGAAGAAGAACGTTGAGTGTCGAAAGGTTGACGTCAAGGGACGTTGAACGGAATTGAGCCCAGAGCCGAGCACGAGCGCTCCCCTAGAAATTCCCATTCCCAACCCCTGTAGCAAACAAAATTTAGCAATGCATCAATTCCTCGTCGGCGATGAACTTGGAAACATAAAACGAGTTCGATATGAATCCAAGGACCGGAAAGAACCAGGCTCGCCGACATACGTGGTTGATCAACTTTCCAACGGTGCTCAAGCCTCAAATGCTGCTGTCCAAGCGATGACGACGAGCTCTGGAGGACTGCAGATGGTGAGGTTCGAGCTACCTGTTTGGTTGAACTCGCGACCTTACTGCAGGCCTGTGGATAATAGACTGTAGCTGCTCGTGCAAATAAAACCCTCACGAGTTATCAATACGACGAATCGGGAAAATTCACTCTGACGACCCAATGGACGGAGTCTCGAATGAGCCATGCTGCCAGGTTTGTCGGGTTGAGTGTCTTAAATGAGTGGGTTCCTTCTACTCCTTTTCGCGACCCAGGAATTGAACTTTCAAATCGTATAGCTGCGTATACTCATGCACCTCGAACGGTGCATTACGAAAGACAAATTTCTCTGAAGATCTATCTCACCAACACCAACTTGCGGCCCTCCCCAATAACCTGGCTGGCTGGCGCGTCTCACCTACCGCCGACGCATTTACGTATGCTGGCGATGAAGTCGACGTCTCTGTCTGGGACTTTGAGAAAGCTTTCGTCAGCCAACCTCAGAAGACCAGTTCAGCAGGCAAACGGAAACGATCTGACGTCCTCCTCCCCGCAGAAATTTGGAGGGCGAAAAATACTGTGAGCCAGACTACTTCCTTCCCTCGCATTACTGCTTTCTCATGCACCCGCAGGTTGCGAACGACGGCCTCGGGCTCCGACAACCTGTCAGAGTGTCCACTCTAGCATACCTCAATCACCAACCCTCTGGAGCCCATATTGTCACTGGCACGCAATTTGGAGATGTCCGTAGATATGATATCAGAGCTGGTCGCAAACCAGTGTCCGACTGGAATACGTTTAAGAATGGGAGCGGAGTCAAAACTATTGAAGCTGGGGCCCATGAACAGTACGAACCCCCCNACTTCCTTCCCAGATCTACATTCATATCGTTCGCAGCCAAATCCTTGTGAGTGACACTCAGACGCGACTATTTTCATTGGACACGAGGAAAGGGTCTGTCAGCTACGGTTACCAAGGTCATCTCATTCTCCCTTTCCTCCTTCACACATCTGGTTAACATCGCGTAGGCATATCTGGGGCGGTTACATCAATAGCGGTCTCAGATCAATGCATCGCATCCGCATCTCTAGATCGTTACGTCCGTATACATAGTGTACCCTCGCCATCTGGACCAGACGAACAAAAAGGCGAAGTCTTGGAAAAGATATTCGTGACTAGCACACCCACCGTGGTGATCTACGATCGAGATGATAATGCACGCCCAATCTGCCCGGACGAAAATGAAGACGATGTATGGCAAAGCATGGAGCATGCTGTTGATGAGGAAGAGGAGGAAGAGAGGGAGGATTCAAGGAAGCAGCGGAAAAGACATTGATTAAGAATAATCGAGTACAGAAAATTACAATTACACGCAGTATAGTATTCCTCAACGCTATTTCTCAACGGCGCTTGACGTTGCCAATCTCACTCTTCCATGTGTGAGCCTTCTCAAAACCATTCATACCCATTTGGTCTGTCGGGAAGGCTTAGACATATTCAAGTCAGTTCATTGGCATATTACTTACAATCGAGGAGCGTCTTCTGTATTTCTTCGCGGTTCGTCATAACGAACGGTCCATATTGGAAAACAGGTTGATCGAGCGGTTCGCCAGCGACCTGGTGGAGTTTACATCTCAAACATGGTCCTTTTAGAAGGCGCCACCGAGAGACTCACCAAAACGAACTCGGTACCATCTTCGGCCGCAGACAATTTCACGCCATTTTGTTCCCCATCAGAAGACAACACAAGTGTGTGGAAGGCATCTTGGGGGATCGTCTCGTCGCCAACGAGCACGGAGCCTTTGAAACCTACGATCTGGTTAGTGATTACGTTGTGAGAAGCCATCTATCGAACGACATACCATAGATAAAGGCCGTCCAACCAGCGGCTAGGATTCATACCAGTGAGTAGCAAAGCCAATGGCGATTGAGATGCATGACATACGAATCTCCTGGAATATAGACGGGCCCTTCTTATCGAAGATAACGTGGAAGTACCAGCAACCGCCCAAAGGTCGGACAGGTGATTCGATTCCGTAGCTTTTACCACTAATGACTTTGATCTTAACGCCGCCCTCTGGACCTTCCGGGTAGGCGGTGGGGATCCTGTTTGAGACATTGCAGGTGAGATGGACAGAGCTTCAAAGCATATGCCATGAACACATACTGTTCCGGGCCGAGTTCTTGGTATGAAGGTTCCTGGACACCAACCAATCAGATTTCAAAGGTTTGGAAGGAGTTGTCGACATACCACCATCTTGTACTAAACGAGTCGTTCAATTACTAGATCTCTCTATAAATTACACGAAGAGCTCACTTGTTTCGGTAAGTCAACCCATAATTGCATTCCTCTGGGATCCGGAGACCCAGCTTCGTGTACGGGCATTTCAGCGTGGATGATGCCGCGTCCTGCACACATCCATTGCACACCTCCGGGCTCTATGAGAGAGGTAAACACAACTTGTGCAAATGTATGATAGCATGCTCACCAATAGTGCCTTTATGACCCGCAGAATCTTCATGGCGACTCGAACTACCATCCGTCCAATTGGATTGGCCGCAAAGGATATGTGGAATTACACGTACCCTTCCAACATGTAGGTTACCGTGGCCTGTCCACGGTGAGGGTGGTCGGGGAAACCCTGTTATTCAAGTTTGAGTATCACACCAAAGACGATACGAAGCCCACTCACAGCTCCTGGCTTGACGTGGAAATGGTCCAGCATCAGGAAAGGGGATAGATTTCGCAGGTTTGGGGTTCCAATGGACCGCCTGACGAGAGCACCATCTCCCTGGACACAAGTAAACATCGTAGCTAAGTATACGATACAGAACGACAACCCACCTCTGGCGTTTCGACCGCAAGAACCTTCTTGATAACGCGTCGTGAAACTGACGAGGCAATTCGCGATGACATGGAAGGTTCGTTGGCGGTGATTGGGGTAGTAAAGTTGTTTTGACCTTGGAAGTAGTAAGAGTACGAAGCGTATGCTAGGATGGCGATAAGTGCTGAAGCTGAAGCGTAGATGCTTTTATACATGAACCCCAGTCCCCACGTCCGATCATGACTTCAAATCAAAGTCGCTTGTCGGTGATACGCCAAGAGTCAGTCCTGCCTCTTTAGGAACAAAACGCTCATGGATGGTCATCAGATTACAAATCAGCCCCTTTGAAGCCCGTGATGTGCGTCATACAAATTAGCCCAACGAAAAGTATTTACCAAGTATTTACAACGAATCCCACATCTTCCTCCAACCAGTACGTTCTCCCTTGGCCTTCTCTTGTGCCAAGTATTTCTCCTCTTCTTCGTCAATCTGTGCCAGGCCCGATACCAGATCCACGTGTTGGGCCGGAATGACTTTGGTCTTGAAAGTGAATTTGTAACCAATCCAAAGGAAGAAGAAGACAGGTATCGCAATGTAGGAGCTATAACGTCATGTTCATTGTGATGCCCGAGTGTAGAGACTGACTCGGTACTCACGTAACAAAGTTGTCCTTGGTGAATGGGATGAATGTGTCAAATCCTTTGAAGAATGTGATAATGCCTGTGACGATCAAGGCGAACCAGCTTCCCCATGGTTGGAAGGGTGCTTTATAAGGCAAGGAATCTCTTGACTTTCCTTGCGCTTTCAAGGCACGCATGAACGAGCTGTTCCATTCATCAGAAGGACCGGGCACGGTGAGAGC
The DNA here is from genome assembly GCA_029747585.1 of Pleurotus djamor. NCBI lineage: Eukaryota > Fungi > Basidiomycota > Agaricomycetes > Agaricales > Pleurotaceae > Pleurotus > Pleurotus djamor. The sequence continues at coordinate 75,698 of JAPEVF010000042.1, forward strand.
ATCGACACTTACATATGTGAATAGGCAATGCACATCCATGTGAGCGCTCCGAATGTTGATACCAGGTTGACAAACCAAGTGAAGACTAGAGGAAACCCAAAGATAAATGGTCAAGGTCGGAGAAGACTGATGATTAAACTCGTACCTCGTGCACTAGAAGAACTGACATTGAGGAACACAAGGCCGCAGAAAGCCGTACACATTATCAGTGCTGGATAAGGGACACCCATTCTGTTGACACGAGCAAACACTCGAGGGGCTTTACCCTCCACGGCAAGGCCATATAAGGTGCGTGAGCCAATATACAAGTCAGAGTTGGCAGCACTCATGACGAAGAGCAGGATAGCCGCGTTAATGACATGATTGAGGACCTTGATGCCCACAAGAGTGGTTGCTTCGATAATTGCCTCGTGTCAATCCAAGATCGTTCAACAGATCGGGCAGACGCACCAACAACGAACGGAGATGCCGCAGCTAAGCACAACGGAGTGAGTCTTGGCTCACACAAGACTTTCAGGGAACTTACCTCCTGCTTTGGATTTGGTTGCGACGAAAAGACTCTGGGAGACTTCTCAGTGCGAAGCCACCGATAAATAATTCCAAGCTTACATTGTCTGTGCTTGGTACGATGAGGCCTAGACGGGATGTTAACGAGATGACAGACGATCTCAAGAGTCAACACACCGATCACGAAAACACCTCCGACCTTGGGACGCGACGTTAGTATTGATCACGAAGCGAACAACCCTGATACTTACGTAGAACACGAGAATGCGATAGAAAGTCCTACGAATGGCTATAGGGATATTACGCCTGGGATTTTCGGCCTCTCCTACGGTGACCTGGGAAGGATGTGAGTTTACACTTTTCTCGCTTACTATTGCAACGAAAGCACTCACACCAATCAACTCCGTACCCATATAGGCGAATAGGGCATTGGTCAGGGTAGCCCAGAACCCGAGAAATATGGACAGCTTCTCGTTGTGAACCTGATTGAGGAGATAGTGTCCCATGGGTCCATACGAGTCTCGCCAGTATCGAAAACCGATGCGATCGTGTTCAGGATTCCCACCGAGATCGATAATAATGCCCATTAGGAGAAGTCCGATCAAAGCGATAACTTCATAAGTGGATTGAGTACGGGGTTCGCTAACATCTGAAGCGTGGTACCCACCTTTGATACTGGAAAACCAGAACTCAAGCTCGCCGAATACACGGACGCCGAGCAAGTTGACGATGAAAACTGTGGATGCAGTGAGGGACGGCACTCGGGTAGAAGGTAATCATGGCCTACTGAAGGCGATGAAGATGGCTGGTAGTTCGCATGAGCCGTGATAAGCGGAAATTGAACGGCAGCGTGCTCACCCATCCATATGGCTATATGTACCTTTTGAGTCCAATACTGGATGACTACTCCCGCAGCATTGATGTTATTGGGGGTAACGATTAGCTAGATATTAGAATAGAGATTCATATAAAGAAGAGACTAAGGCAATAGTGAACGAGACGCACATATTTCATGAGATAATTCCATCCCATCGCAAAACCAAGCGCTGGGTCTACGAACCTGGTTGCGTAACCAGCAAATCCTTTTTTGTGAGGTAGGAAAGCAGCCATCTCGCCGAGGGCAACCATGACGAGATAGCAAACGAAACCGACGAAAGCATAGCCGAGTAACAGACCTAGGTTTTGAGTAAGCTCATATGGCGTCAAAGGGATTAAAAATGCGTACCTAGTGGGCCACCTCTCGTCAATGCAGTCCCGGATCCGATCACCAGGCCAGTTCCAACAGCACCTCCCAACTGGGAAAAGAGAGCGCTTCAGCAGGAGTTGGGAAGCATCGAGAAGACATGTACGTACGGCTATCATGGATATCTGCCTGGCCTTAAGGCCACGGTGCAGCGTCTCCTCCTTTGGCGGATCGAGGTAGTCTTCGTCATAGTTGGCTACGGAGACGGAGCTGGCGGATGTCTTGCTCTCTCGTTTCTCCCCTTGAAAATCCATGATACGCGGGGGATCAAGAAGGAAGATACGGGGAGCAGCTCGAGCACGCGATTCTTTATAGGTTGGGGGCGGAGAACCACACGAGCGTGCTTCTCCATCCCCATGCACCAACACCGCAAACGGGTAACTTTGCCAGAGGTGGATTAGGCTGTACTAGGACATGGCGCCAGCAACATCAATGCCAAGGCTTGCCCTGGAAAGTTAGTGACAGGTTGGAAATGGCACTGTGGGAGTCAGCTAGTCTGGAGGAAAGCTAGCGGCGACTGGGTTTTTGGAGGCGCGCCCATCTGATAGAAGCTCGTGGTGTCTGGAAAGTGGCCAATGTTATCACTGTCAGCGACGGCTCTGAGACCTCGAAACATTGAAGACTGGAAAAGACGGCCAAGGCCATGTCGGTTGGCTGTCGGCTAAAAATAGTGCGAACCATGTGCAACACAGACATAAAGCGCTTACAGTTACAACATCCATATCAAGTAGTCAGGTATCCTAATCGAGATTCCGCTTATCTTATCAATCCTACAACTTGTGCTTGATCTCTTTGTTCGCAACTCTCGTGAACTGCCTCTTGGGTCGACCGCTCGCAAAGCGTTCGGCTTGTGCTACAGAATACGGTATATCAGCAAATGAATCAACATCAGAGGGACTTTYGTGAACCTACCATAGCCCTCACGCAACAATACTGTGTCAGGGTGGTTGCGCTCGTCCAACGCAGCTCGAATGAGCTTTTTGGAGGTAAGGACAGCTACTGGATCCAGCCCATCAAGGTTATCCAGGATGTGGGCTCGTACATCCGCATGGAATTGCGATGCATCGCGCTGCGGGAATATTTTGCTGCGATCATGAGGTAAATGGACTTGGCAGAAGCGTATCAATCCACTTACTTGATGAACCCACTCTGTAACAGCTCATCTGCCTGCATCTTGCGCCCCCAGATTAGCGCTTCGTTCGCTTTGGCCCAGCCCACTACAAAGAGTTTAAGAACAGCCATCATAAACGGGGACATAAAGCGCACTTTTGTTGGTGAAGGTAGCACTGGAGCCTGCTTCGGCAATAATAGCTAGACAGAGATCAGCCAGATAGTCTGCTAGGTTTGGATATGACTTACCAAGGAACGAAAACGGGGTGGATATCCACGCAGTGGGTACAGAATAGATGAAGTCGAAGTATCCCAAAAATGCTACAGAGCAAAGAGGTAAATTGTTATCCCTGGGTAGGAGTGAGAGGCAGGTGCTACTAACCAGCGGCAATGCCTACATGACGGATATTAGAACTACAAGCTGAACAAAAGTGAATTAGGAACTCACCCATAGCAGGACCGTTCAGGGCAGCGACGAGAATCTTACTGTGAGTAGCAAACTAATAAAGACGGTGAGATGTTGGAATGAACGATACTTTCGATAGCTTACCGCATTTCCACAGTCGAGATGAGACCGAGTGACTTGATTGAGGAACGTACCCCGGACGGTTGTTTCCTCAATTTTAGATCCGGTGCTCTTTACGTCTGTACCGCTAAGTGACAGGGTTTCAGCCANGNACAGACGGATGTGCTCTCTGTCCGACTTACGCGCAGAACCATTTGCCGGTGCCTATCCGCAAGAGGGAAATCAGAAAGATGCCTCTTGAGACAAATGATGAAGCTTACCTTGCCAGATAGTAACAGTCACGTCGTCCCGCTTGTCTACTTCTCTAAGAGAGTTGGCAAGCTTGTCGTAGTCTAACGGAAGTGGATTCCATGTGGTCGGTCACAATTTACGCCGGCGTGCCATTATACACTTACCATCCGAGGTAATGGCATTGAGGGATCGAGGCCGATTCATGGTAATCGTGGCAATGCCCTGCGAAACATCGACGGTGATAGTACTCATTTTCTTGATTGAGGTCCGGAGTTGAGTTAGAGAGGAGGAGGGGTATTGCGAGATGCATAGCGTTCCAAATTTATGGGGAAGCTCTTTCGGTTGTTCAGTTAGCCGGGGAAGAACTCAGGGATGCGCCCCTGTCGGCTTGTTGATGTTGGAATCATACGATGATTCTTACATCACGAACTTATCCCGGTGTTTACATTGAGCAGCGAACATAAAGCAGAACAATAATACAGCAGTATCGACACTAGTAATAACGCTTAAATCTCCATAGATCATTCATCCCAAGACGTGAGGATCTTGTTGATGAGCTTCGCCATCATCTCCTCCTTCCCTTGGGCGWTGCCAAGCTTCTCCAACACTTTCTGAAATACCGGTCGTATGTATTGTTTCATTGAATCGAGCTCCGGACCATCTGTATGTTGGCCTATTTGGAAGAGTAAGGAACATGCATTCGTTCGAACTTCAACGGGGAAGTTAGTCGGATTGTTGACATTTCGAAGGACTGCTTTAATCATGGATAAAGCATGCTGTGGGGTAGTAGGGCGAGTCCGAGGTGAGGGATCCGAGGTGGTGCGGTTTGAAGCGTCGTCGTCCGAGGTTACAGATACAATAGGTGGAGTGGATGGCGAAGGGGAGACCTCGGTTGGGAGAGGAATTGTTAAGGCTTTGAGCACCAAGGGTGCTGGCCAAACGAAAATCCAGATCAATCACTAGAGGGAAATTCGAGCAAACCATTCACTCACCGCCGGTTGGATGGGTACTAAGCAAACTCAGGGCGACGATACCTTCATTCACCAATAGTGGAAATTTGCCACTTCGAGTGACTAGATTCGCCAGGGCCGTGGCACACTCTGGGGTAAACATTGCACTCATAGCTTTCTCGCGCCGCGCGTCCGTCTCTGAGGCTGCGCCAGCATCGCTAGACCACAGAGATTTGATAACATTGACCAACACTCTGGTGCCCTCGCTCTTCACAGCGACGGAGTCGGAACGCTTAATCAATGCAAGTAGCTGGTCCAACCCCGCTTGTTCTGGGTTGCTAGGTAGAACTAGTGCATAAGCGTTGTCGACTGTAAAAAGAGGGGGAAGCAATGAACAGACTGTCAGGTCACAAGTGAAATGGTGCTCACGACTGGCATTGCAGAGGTGCTTGACCACTCCAATACTTCCAACCTGGACAACTTCGACCATGGCGTCATGCTGTTGGTCCCAAACCCCACTGCCGACAATACTTGGGATGACACCTGCCTTCCCCAGTTCTGCGGGTATCATAGAAGATTGGGTCGATGACTGGGAGACGTTCTTTAGCAAACCGATGACTGCATGTCGTAGCTTAATGTCAACATCGGGAGAGAGAAGTGATTTGGAGGTGAGGACAGGGGCCAAGCTATGGGGCGGTTGTAGTAACGTTGTTGCGTGCTTTTCTATCAATCCAATTTAGAACAACCGAAGAATTATCGTCAGGGGATAAATACCTCTTCTGGCTAGGTTTCCTAGTGAGAGGCACGCACAAATTGCCAGGTCATCTCTATCCGATGAGATGCCAGACGACTGGTCCCCTTCCTTGGAACGGACGAATTTCTTGATCCAATCCGCGAGTAGGCACACGAAAGGTCCCCCAGGTTGATCCGGGTCGGAATCATCCCAGAGGATGTCGTCATTATGTTCCTCGCCTGCAACCTCGACGACCGTCTTGATGATGGCAGCCTTGCAGACATCAAAAGCTCGCTCCTTTCGCTTCAGCTCAGCAGCTTCCCATGTAACCTGCGAATCATACCAGAGAGGAGGGTATTTCCCTTTTTCGATGAATTCCAGCATCATGGTTAAGCAGGGAACACCGCCGTGTTCGGCAGGGAAATTGAAGCCGCGAGCTAGTGAGAATCGGATGTCTTCGATGTCGAGGGAAAGGGATTCGAGAAGCATGCATGTCTCCTCCAAACATTCTAGGTCAGAATCAAGGAGGTCGAGGGGTAACGTAGGCTTTGGCGAGATAGCATCGTGCTCTTTGTCGGGGATGAATGCTTCTAGGGCCGGCATAAGATAGGGTAGGACGTCGGGACTGAAGGCAGCAGGACCTGAGGTGAGATGACAAGTCAATGAAAGTTAAAGAACCACGGTAATTCTACTCACTACCCTCGTTCCCTTCTCTCAATTCAGAGACTGTCCTCCAGGCCCAGTCCGCGATACCACTTCGCAATGTCCACAACTCTTCGTTGTTCGACAAGCTTTCTGCCGACTGTTGGGCGGGCTTCATCCAAACTCTGGGAGGATATATAGCGGCAGATAATTTAAGAATAGTCGTAGCCGCTTCTAATGATATCAATCTAAATCTAACGGGGTCTTCATTTGCGTGAGGCGCGTGAGGGGATTGATATTGTGGTATATAACAGGACAACTCACCGTAGCCGATAGCGGTATTCAGTAAGACTCCAATCGCTGTTCTGACAATTTTCAGTTGCGGCACGTCGAGGGAAAGCGGAGCGGCATATGGAGGAGGCTCAATCTTCTCTGCGTATCCTTCGAGCAAGGAAACCATGGCCTGTGGAAATCCAGCCTCAAGTAAATGTCCCCGATTCGCGTCTGCCATATAATTCAGCAAGGAACCGCTGGATAGATGGTAAACCGAACCATGATTCATGCAAAAATTAGCTCCCAGGCGTAGGATCTCGTATATTGGAGCGATGTACTCCGCAGGAGGTGTCGAGCTGCCATGCAATCCGAGGGATATGAGAAGAGTCAATGTTTGGGGGAGTTCTGTGCGTCCAAGTACAGTGTGGTTGTCCTCTGGTGGAACACTGAGTGATACATCCGATACGACGAGGACGGGTGGCGTACCAGGCGTGTCTCTAACCCGTAAAGCATCGGCCAACTTCTGGGCGTTCTGTTGTATAGAAGTCCATATCTCAGGGGTATCGAGTTCCTTGAGCTCGAGAAGTAGTTCTTCCAGTCGCTTTTCGATTTGAAGGCACGATTCAAGCGATGCCATGGCACGAGCGCGGAAGAAGAGTGCGGGACGCTGGGGTCGTATTCCAAGACGCAGACATGGTGTGACAGGAACAGAAGTTATCTTTGATCTAATCGTACAGTGGCTGTGTAGGAGCCTAATCTTGTCATCTTTCCACCGCTCAACGCCAGTAGAGAGGAGCACTCCCATGCTGGACCACGACCCTACGCGCTTCATCAAGTACCTGTACAACCTCTTCCGGAAGAGGACCCTTGGCATTATCCAATATGTTCTTCTCCAGCTGTGCCGCACTGCTCGCTCCCAGAATGATGCCATCCTCGGGCGTGAGGATGGAGTGATGTTGGCACCACCTGAACGCGATTTCTGCCATAGTTAATCCATGCTTATCCTGACGAAATGCTCATTCAGACCGCGCCTTTCAGGGTTTAAATAGGGATTGACTTGCCGCTACCGCTTGAATTTGCTTCACTGCTTCCAAAAAGCCAGTTCTTAAGTATCTTTCACGATACATGGTTCCCATCCATCCGGCCTTAGGATCAAATCGGCTTCCTGCCTCAACTTGATCAGTGGTAGATGATATCTTGCCTGCCAATAGGCCTCCCCTATGGATTAAGAATGAGCTACAACATTCTATACCATTCAGTCCAACTAACCTACCCTAGAGGATTGTATATCACAAGCCGCAAGCCGAATTTACGAGCACAAGGGGCGAGCTCAGTCTCCATATCTCGGGTAATGGCGTTGTACATCCTGCTCTAAATTAAGCAACACGTCTCATAATTCAAGGAATGCGTACACTTGATATATAGTCGGTTGGACCCATCCGTTGGAACGGCAGATTCCAACGATCTCCGCAACCTGGGAGTAGTGAGTGGGTTTGAGACCTGAAAAGACTTACGAGAACACACCTCCCAAGAAGCGTAGTTACTCAGACCGAATGTTTCACTAGAAAAGGCCATGAATGAGGCGACAATGAATCAAGTCGGCGCATAAAACATACAATTTCCCCTCTTCGTAAAGTTTGTTGACCTCTCTTACCGTATCCTCGAATGGAACGCTACGATCAGGAGCGTGCAAGTACAAAACTCGGACCTTGGATCTCTTCAGCTTCTCGAGGGAGGTGAGGAACGTCGCGCGAAGTTTCTCTGGGGAATGATCGCCAGGCTTTACAGGATAAACTCTGGTGGAATTTCATCAAGGATTGCTATCGATTCTGAACGGCGTGTATACGAACTTCGTGTCAATGGTCGCATCGCTCAGATTCAATTGGGAGAGAAGCTAGAAACATTACACCATGCGTTACTAAACCCGGCCATATGCTGTAGAAAGGAYGTAGTCACCGCTTCTGYGGTCCCTTCAGCATAAAGCCTAGCTGTGTCAATTTCTTTGTGGCCGTGTTTGAAGAATACATCGAGGATGGCTTGACAATCTTCGAGAGTAGATGTGCGTACTCCGTTCTTGCCAGCAAACCCGAAGGTCATCGTTCCCTACCAAAGTACACACATTCGGCGGTTTATTTACAAGAAGTTCGATTGAACTCACAAAGAGGAGAGGCACACGCGTAGCCATTTCGAGGAAGTAAGTTGGGGATGGAAGAGTGCCAAGCCAAGTGGACCTAAGCGCGCACTATATAAGCCAATTGGTTGGCTCCACATACTCCCCGAGACCAGAGTACTGAGTAAGCCCCAAGCCTCGACAGACGTCACCCTGTTCGTTCCACAGATGGCGAAGAAGAAGAAATCTTCAGGAAAGGCGGCACCKCCCGTACCCATTGCCGAGAGCGTGGACGATGAAGATTTGATGAATGATCTGCTCGACCAGCTAGATGCTAAAGATCGCTCGGTTAGGGTAGAATCCGCCCACATACTCAACCAGATGGACCTAGATAAGCAGGCAGAGGCTATTGAAAAAACCAAGCGTACGGATTCTAAGGACCGTTTTCTCGCCCGTCAGGTAGAGCCTTCAGCTGGACTGGTCGGCGCAATACTCAAGTTGGCAGGCCAGGAAAGCTGTTGCGTTAGCCAAGTCCTATGCACCTGATGATAAAGAGGCAGAAGAAAGGCTCGAGCGGGAAGCAAAAGAAGAGGAAAAGGCCATCAATAAAATATGCGACAGTCTCCACGTTCAAATCCACGAGGTCATACCACATTTCATCYTGTTTTCCGCTGAGTTGACTTGTTCGATGCAGATAAATCCTGATGGKCATTGCTTRTATTCAGCTGTGGCYGATCAACTTGCYCTSTTGAAYATTGTACCTCCGYCTCAGGCAAAGTATGCTCAAATACGTAGGGCCGCAGCAGATTACATCGCCGCTCATCCRGATGATTTCTTGCCTTTCCTRCCTTCAACCATGAACGCAGATGGTTTAATGACYCAGCAAGAATACCTGAGGTACTGTGACGCMATACGTGATACTGCCGTTTGGGGAGGCGAGCCCGAAATACAGGCACTCAGTCGGGCATAYAATGTCCCGATCCATGTCATACAAGGCTCGCAACCTCCGATCGTCGTTCATGAGCCCTCAGCATCATCCARGAAAGCTGCYAACGGCATCGTTCGGATAAGYTACCACCGTAGAATGTACGGYCTGGGGGAGGTTAGTYGACTGACCAGAACGAGAGGTACCGATCTGACGAAGCAATYYCATTCCAGCATTATAATTCGTTACGACCGAAGACAGGCTTGTTGAGCACTATACAGGCGATTGTGGCTTAARGGCATCATTCTTTCGCTTCTTGGATTGGACTCTGGTGGCATTYATAATTAGCTTRTGTACAMCYTRCAACCCATTCYTATCTTACTATTGTAGCCCTAGAACAGAAGATCGTCCAAATCATTACGGCCACTGCGAGTGATGGTGCCCATCGGCTTCGGTTCGTCCGCGAGGTAAGAACCGAAAGCACCRCCCAAATTGGCGTAYGGATCAGAGCTAGCGTTGGCCGACGAYGCGCGGGGTGCTTGGTCATCRTCACCATCAACRTCGTCATCATGGTCTATATTATTGTTCGGTGATTGAACAGGGATGGCTGGCTCTGGCTTYGAGACTGGCGCRACSRGCTTTTCTGAAGGGCCGCTATCCTCCGACTTTGGTTCCGTRGGACCTGGGCCAGCGATATGRATGGGAGCAGCAGTAGAGGGAAGYTGAGCTTGGGCCAGAGGGACCAAGACGGCRCGAGAATGGGGATTCAGCGCTGGGCTRTYAACAAGAGCMCGACCGACRGCATTCCTGATAAAGGTCTAGAGATATATGTCAGTGACYCGCACGAKGCGAACTGNAAKAAGCAAATTTACCTCTGGRTTCTTATGGTAGATACTCCCCAAYGTCCCAGTGTGRAGCAATAGTTGATCCAATGCACCTCTATCCATTCTGTCAGAGTCSGTCGTTATTGGTGGCTTCTCAGCRAGRACGATCTCCCCRGCAACRGCAGGATTCAAGGCAAGAAGACGCCAATACATGAATCCGCGATCCCGAAGATCAGGGTTGTCTACTTCCTCAGTCGCCCACTTAAGGACCTTATGAACCAATTCCTTTGTTGTATCGGATTGTGATTTGTAGACGAAGAGCTTCACGGCAGCCGTAAGGAGGGCCAATTGGACCTRGAAAACAATATAGTGAACANCACTGCAATAAGANAAAACYGGACAAGTACCTCAACGCTTTCGTCCAAAAAATTATACAGCAGCGCGTCCAGTAAGTCATCTGCATTATCGATGCGGTTGGCAAACTGCCCGAGAATCCAAATCATAGCAGCACGGGCTTCGGGCTCATCTAGAACATCCATATGTTCACAGAGAGTGGGTATGATCCCTTCATATTTCCCTGGATATCGTCTGAAGATATCTTTAATCACAATAACTGCTTCCTGGACGACATAATCGACCTTGCTATCAATGAGTCCCAGCAAAGCTTGGATRCAGTCGTCCGCAGCAGGCTCGACTTTAATGGCCAACCGTCCGATGGATCGAACCGCTTTACGCACGAAGTCGATGTCAACTTCTGATGCGTACCTAGAAGTGCATGAGTAGAAGTGTGAATGGTTCGTTCGTTATCACGAACTCTTGGAGCTCGGCCAGAACCTCCTTTGCGTTCTCAGCCCGAGCAAGTCTATACATAATCTCCAACTTCGCTAGTTTGACGTAGATCGGATCGTTATATTTGCAGAAGAAAACTTTGACATCGTTCTTCAACACCGTTGGGCGGCGCTGGATGATGAGTAAGATGTTCCTTAATGCGACATATTGGACTTCTGGGCCCGATGATAAAAGTGTGACTGAGAACGACTGTCAACGTAANGTACTGKATTWGGAAAGGAAGGCGACGAACCCAAGGGTGGGCCCATCTTCTTGCAAATGAAGTCAATTTTCTTGCGATCGTCCATGTAATTCATAAAGAACAACAAGGCYTTGATTGCGGTGAGAACGACAGCAGAGTTTCCATGCTGTAATTGGACAGTGACGCGGTCAGCCAGGAGAGTAGCGTCCGCATGTGACTCCGGAGTGAATCGCAGGAGTGAATCGAGGATATACACTTGACCCCATCTGGGAGAGACCATCCCGTTTAGTAWTTGTGAATTTACCAAAACGTCGGTGGCACTCACTCCGAGCTTTCACCCAATGCCGACAGAAGCTTGTGGGCCTGACTGAGATTCAACCTGAACAGCACACCATCTGGTCGATCACCGATTTCTGTGAGGGCCGCGACAGCATTGGCTACTACGGTGGCGTTGGAGTCGTGTAATAGATCACGCAACAGCTCAACGAAGCCGCCCTTCTCAGCTTTTCGAGGATCCACAGTGTAGAGTTTGGCCACACAGATAGCGGCGGTCTTCCGGACGTATGGATCGCGATCCTTTAGGCAATGCCGTAGGGTGTCACCAAGCGCATCGGTGACAACGGGGATGGGGATATAWGACATCGTGCGGATAGCCAAGGCACGAATGAGWGGATTCCGGTCATTGCAGTCCTATCGCTGAGTCTTACGAGATGGCTTGGGCATTGTGGGAGTGGACTGCGTACCTGTAGAAAGTTGGGGATGACCAGATGGATTTGGTCTGGTTTCGAACGTCCGTAGCTAACGAGGAACAAGTAGACCACTTTCATGGCGTTATATTAGGTTTCTGCGCATCGGATTAAGTGAACTGGGAGAGCTCACTCTTCTTGATCTCCAACAATGGTGTTCCCAAGCATTGGACTACGTCGGTAAACAGCAAGGACACTTGATGATCCACGTATCAGCTTCGTCGGAACTCGACACAACGCAGCATAGGTATACCAACTATCGTTGCCCATAGTAATATTCGCCACAATCTTTTTCAAGACTGTCTTTCGCTTGACGAATTTCTTGTCCTTCGTTTCTGCTGCTTGGAGCTCTGCGCGGAATTCCTGTCACAACAGTCATTATGTTGGTCCAGATGAGTTGTCGACGAGAAAGTGAAGCACCTCTATCTTTCCGCGCGTGAAGAATTTCGCATCTTGACCAGGCGTCGACATCGTGATGGGGAGGAACGATGGTGGTTGCGCGAAGCAAGCATCAGATGCAATTTATGTAAGGCATCCAACGAAGTCAGCGTCTGGCCGCGCCAAAATGTCTCTTCCTCATGTCGACTACAAACTCCCAAATATCAACTATTCACCTCGAAGCACTCTCCCTGATCAAGCCCATTCACTCGTAGACACGGCTCTGAAGAACCTCAAGTCTGCGCATAGTCGTCTCCAAACCGCGTATTCGGAATTCGCGAATGAACTCCAGATACTTCATAGACTATACTACAAAGGCTATAACCAGCATCGACAAGCTTTGTTCTGGAAACGAACGACCGAAGTCAGAGCTTTCTCGAGGAGAATTGACAAGGCCGATGTAGGCCGTATCGTGGACGCGTTGCGTCGTTCATTTTTTGGCCCAGATGCCAGAGAAAAGTGAGTTATATCCACCCTCCTGGAACCCCCACCCACCTGACGATCATGCTAGTCCCAAGCTTCTCAGAGGTTCTTGGTCACATATACCAGATACACACTCCCTCTCGTCTCTGTTATCAAGGTTGACAGAAATCCAGAAACTCTTCGCCAAGGTTACCGAATTCTAAATCGACTCTCTGGAAATGTCTTGACATGTCTATCCCTCAGGCCCATGAACGCTTCCTGGCTGCTTATTTGTAGGATGATGTCGACTTGTTGATGCGCATCCCCAACTAACGAACTAGCTTAGACACCTTTCGATGGCCATGCAGTCGGGTGCCTTCATTCAGCTCATTGTCGTCCTGGCAGCTTCCGTTTCACGGCTGAATATTCTTGTCGACGAGATGCTATCTGCCTCCGATGTAGCATTATCCTCCGGTCGAAGCATATTCCTCGTCCTAAAAGTGAGCAAACAGTTTCCAACTCCTTTGCATGACATCCGAACCCATTGTGTTGTCACAGAACCCGATGCATTCTCCCATCTTAACGGTGGATATGAGGCAACGCAATGTCAATGATCTGTCTGATGAAGATACAGGGGATGTAGTTTCTGATCGACCGATACCTGCTCAACCGAGCTTAGTCGTCAAAATTGAAACGCCATCTGAACCACCCGCGCCGACACGTACGTCTGCTGCCGCCTTGTTCCATATGGATAGACTGATGCTTATGATGGGCGACGTAGATACCCCTCCCGTGCAACGGATCGTAGTGGACGTCCCCGCTCAACCGCAGGCCAAGAAGCCTAAGCCAAAGGAGAAGAGCAAACCATCACGGAGGAAGCGAGATGAGATTGATGACATCTTCGGGACGTTCTAGCATCTATCAGACATCCACAGCCTCACAATTCCATCAAATTGTACATATGTACTGAGGAACCCCTCCGTTGTTTCATTCAATCGAATGGTAGCACATGGGTACATGATGTGCAAAAGGTGTACGGACGAAAATGAGGGACCACTAAAATATCAAAGTGAAGCAGAAAATAGTAAATAGTACGGGAAACAGTCCAAGAAGTCATGCACAAAAAAACAAACGAAGAGGTATACAATGCATTAGTCTATCGATGAGGAGGCGCCAGTGTCCCCAAATATGTTACTGATACTTGCACAGGATCGTAAATCAACCTGATGTCCATTACCATCCCCCATGAGAAAGCTCTCGGTGAGGGCTTTAGAGAGCGAAGAAGGTAGCAGCAACGACGGCAGCACCGACGAGGAAGCGTGGTGATGAGATAGCAATGGCACCGCTCTTCTTGCCTTCAGCGGCGGCAGCAGCTGGCTCAGTGGCTGGTGACGACGCAGCGGGGGCAGACGAGCCAGTGGAAGAAGGAGCAGAGGCATCGTTGGCAGCGGCATTGTTGAGGGCGACGCGGATATCTTCGGGAACCATGATGGGGTTGGAACCGACAGCGCTCATGTCAACGGCACCGTCCTCGCTGAGGAGATCGGAGTTTTGGGCCAAGACCATGCGAGTGTACCAGGTGTTCTCAACGACCATCGGACGAGCCCACTCGGGAACCTCGGCGAGGTTGATGTTGCCTCCCCAGTTAGCGGCCTTGGAACCTTCGCATTTCTTGTTGGAGTAGGCGGCCATGGCAGCCATGTCGGAGCTGTTGCTAACCATGCTAGGGATCATTTGGCTGACGGACGTGGGGTTGTTCAAGGCGCTGGGAGGGTTGATGATACCGAACATTCCCTTTTGGCAATGGGTGGGTGCAGCACAGTAGAAGTAGAGGGGGTTGGTGTCGTTGATAACCTGGGTGAAGACGAAGTCCTTGCTTTGGAGACCAGAGGCGAAGAAGGCCTCGCTCGAGCGGTTGCAGGGGGTGAGCTGTGTGCCCTTGGTGACGGTGTGGTTGTTGGCGCCCCACATGAATTTGACAGTGTCACCGACAGACGCGTTCAAGGCGAAGGGGATGTAACGGAGGACACCCTGGGAAGGAGCGACGATGACGGTGTGAGTAGCACCAGTGCCGGTGCTACCAGAGCTGCCACTGGTTGCGGTTGGCTGGTACTTGTAGGCCGGTGCGCCGTACGAAGCAACACACTGGTTGACACAGTCGTTGTAGCCCTGGTTGCCCCAGTTTGTGCTTCCGGAGCCGTACGATGGAGGGGAAGATCCATAAGAAGGGGAGGAGCCGTATGATGGGCTGCCGTAAGCCGCGGCGGAGGTGGTGGCAACAGCTTCGGCAGATGTTGTGATGGCGGTAGAGGCATCAGTGACAACGGAAGATTCAGCAGCAGCGGTAGAAGTGCTAGTAACGTATGAGTTTGGGCGACAAGAAACGTTGCGACGAAAAAACATANCCTGAGGACCTCGGTGATAGGAGTACCGTCAGGGGCCGAGACGGCGGGTTCGTTAATGGCACTGTCGGCCGGGCGGGCAGAGGCAACGCCGAGGAAAAGGGCGGCGGCGAAAACAGAGGCAAAGTTGACCATCGTGAAGAATGTAAAAGAGTGCGTTGACTAGAAAAGGACTATTGGACTATAAAAATGTAACCTCCCAGGAGGGTCTGCTTGCTTGAAGTCTCTGTCGAAGAGAAAGTGATCCGGGTCGATGAACGAAGGTAGGAAGTCGAAGATCAATTCGACTAAAGAGAGAGAAGGAAAACAAACGAAGGGGGAGGAGAAGGGAAGAGAACGAAGGGTGGGATCAACACCTGTGCAAGGGAGTGAGCCATTTTATTCGTTCTGTCACTAGGGCCGTCATGGAAACACTGATGCCCAAAACAACGGGTCGTGACCGTGACGTGACCCCCTTCAGCCAACCAGGTACCTCCCATCGAAATCAAGGAGGCTATTCAAAACAAAACATTTCCATGGACCAGTCACCTCTCGCAGGCGGACATGGACACTTCGGCCATGATTCTCATCAGAGGCGTTGCCATATCCATTTATATCACAGGTCGCTCCAAGTACAACAACCAATCAGCCTCCTCGTTCTTGCAAAATCTCTCATGACAGGCTCTACAAAAGTCTAGAGCACAATCTCCACAACTCCTCGTTACAACAAAATTGCCCTCCACCGTCATGATTTTCTTCCAGGTCTTGATGGCAACCCAACCCGAGCCGGTCGACGTCGCTCACCCTCACCACCATCCAAGCGACTGGGATGCCCTTGGTCACCGCGACCGCGCTCCACGCTTTGATCATCCGTCTTGTCAATACCCTTTCCCACTCGCCCACGTTTGGCGTCCCGCATCGCTTGTAAACGATCACTAGCTTTGCTAGGCCTGTCATCACAAGTTTGCAGAGGCTTTCCCCTGTGGGGCCCCTGGGGTGCTTGCGAAGCGGCAGCAGCATCGAACATGTCGCGTAGCCCTCGAGACTTCAAAGGTTCCGCTAGCTTCGGTCGATCATTATCATCTTCTCGATCCAACTCCTTGACATTGACTCGTTCATGAGACTCGAATAGCCAAGCGGGTAGGTCAGATGGATTGCGGGCTTTCGCTAGATGGTAAGCCTTCATCGACCGCGTGAGGCGAGACTCTTGGCCAGGCGGTGTCACTGTAGATTGATGGGCGTTCCCATATGAGAACTTTAATTGGTTGATGGCATCGCTAAATGGACGCACTTTCTCCACTGAATGTGGCAATACTCCCCGCCCATGTTTTACTGACACTGATGGTGAGCGTGCCAGCGGCCGCAACGACATGACTCCACACACTTGTCCCATCCTCAGTTGTGGCTGAGAAGGGCGCAGTGAGAATGATACCAACAATGCGATACAATTTGGGCATACCTTTGTCTTGACGAGACGACCTTTGCGTCTTCACGTCAGGTTCATCATGGTCAATATCCTCCTCAAAGCTAGTGCGCGGGGTATCGTAGCCTGTCTGAGTTCTGATTCTATCAAAAATCGAAGGGAATGACGAAGATGAAGAGGAGGCTGAAGAAACGGAAGAGGCTGAGGTGGGAACGCTAGATGCAGAGGGTGTGTGCCGGGGCCGAGAAAGGCTACGCCTACGCGAGGGTGGGTGTTCTTGTACACGAGAAGAGGGTAGTGCACCGATAGATTTTTGTGGACGCATCGTACGCCCATGGGTTCGATGTGAACGTGCCTCTGGCAACTGCTCTACGGATGGCGACTTGCGCGACGACGGTGGGCGCGTGCCCGCACGCGGGTTTGAAGGAAGACCGCTAGCCAGCTTACGAATTGAAGAACTTTGAGTCATTGCAGAGAGATTGGACGAGCTATCCAGCCCAGCTGGTCTCCGAGGAAGGTGGTGGAAAGAAAGAGGCGGAAATCAAAGTCCAGTGACTGCGACATCGGACATTCCTAGTAACAAGTTCATGCGTGGTGATCGAATATTCCGATCACTATGTTACGTAAGCAGTCGTCCCGTTCTGGCCAATAGCATGGCGAGGGAATGACGACCGACTGATGTGATTCTACCCGATCGCTTGAGAAGCATGGCCTTTAAGATGGACTCTCCCAAGCCATATCTCCGCATTCGGTCCTATTCCCAATCCTCCCCTCCTAAGACGCAATGTTCTCAAGCCTGAGGTCGACGCACGCAATCAAGTCACGTCTTGGCGCAATCCCTAGGAGCTTTAGCTCTCAAGCAACGCCGGAGAAGAGCAAGTACAAGATTATCGTGGTTGGCGGAGGTATGTCAATCACATCAATACCGGCCACTCGTGGGTGACTGATGGTTGTGTAGGCACGAGTGGCCTGAGCGTCGCAAACCAGATATATAATCGCTTCAAGGCAGCTGGGAAGTCTTTCAATGACGGGGATATTGCCATCCTGGACGCCAATGAGTTTCACTACTATCAGGTATGTGCTCGCACACGACCTCGGAAAAACTAGGTAGCTCACTGCATGCTTCTTCTAGCCCGGATGGTGAATGAATTCTCGGGCCCCCAAAACGGTCATGGCTAACTATGTAATTCTTTTTCTTCGCAGGACTTTGGTTGGCTCTGGTCTCAAACAGAAGACCGAAACTCGCAAGCCCCTTGCATCGTTGATTCCTAAGCACTTGACCCTCGTACCAGAGAATGCGGCCTCCTTCCAGCCAACAAAGTCCGCTCTGACCACTTCCACCGGTCGTGAACTATCTTACGACACTTTGGTCGTGGCCGCGGGTTTACAGATTAACTGGGGTGATGTACAGGGTTTGCCGAAGGCACTAGCCGACCCCACATCCGGTGTCTCGTCAATTTACTCGTATGATACCTGTGACAAGGTCTGGCATGATATCGAAGCGCTCCGAGCGGGACCAGCAGTATTCACTCAACCTGCCGGAGTACTCAAATGTGCTGGAGGTAGGTTGTATTTTATGTGCTGAATAAGGCCTCAACTCACTCTCTGTGGTCATTCAGCACCGCAAAAGATAATGTGGATGGCTTGGGATAGATTCCGCAGGACGGGTCGCCGAGACAACATCAAGATGAGCTTCTACACTGGCATCCCGACCATGTTCAGTGTCAAGAAGTACTCTGATGCGCTCAACCAACTCCGAATCGACCGCGGAGTTGATGGTTATTTCCAGCATAACCTGATTGCCGTCGACACCGCGAACCACAAGGCCACGTTCAAGAAGGCGGATGGGTCGACGACTGACGTCGACTATACTTTCCTCCATGTGACCCCGCCTATGGGTGCTCCTAACTTCTTGAAGGGTTCGCCTATCTCGGATGATGCGGGGTATGTTGCCGTTGATTCGTCAACTCTCCAACACGTCAAGTTCGACAATATATTCTCACTGGGTGACTGCTCCTCCTTGCCCACATCCAAGACCGCCGCCGCAGTCACCGCACAAACCCCCATTCTTACGGAGAATTTATTCTCTGTTGTTGATACAGGTAAGGTTAGTGGAACCGCCACGTACGATGGATATACCAGTTGTCCAGTGGGTGCTCTCATTGAATTTCTGGCGACCGGTCCGATGACGATTTGCGCAGCTTTTGACCGGCTATGGCGAGCTCATGCTCTGTGAGTTCAAGTATGGCTTTGTACCCAAGGAGACATTCTCTTCCTACTTCGGTGATCAGTCCAAGAGCCGCCGGTAAGAAGTCCATGTCCCCTTCAGACATCTACCTTTGCGCTAACTCTTCCCTCCTAAATCCTCTATCTATAGCATTTACTACCATCTCAAAAAGGTATGCTCGCGCATTCCCCTCTTTCATTGGAAATTCTAAACTTGCACACACAGGATATCTTCCCCCGTGCTTACTGGAACGCCATGGTATGTCCAAAATTCCGAATTGCCCACTGGGAACAACATAGGCTAACTCCTCCGCAGGTTAAAGGTCTCTGGTACGGCACGAATGGCCTGATCCGCCCCAAGTATTAGAGTTTGATCGCATTATTGTATTTTTGGAGTATAGTAGGATGTGCTTATCGTGACCCCAATCTTCGACGGATCATGCGTCCTTGTGTTATTGTCGACGCCATCTTTCCAAAAGCGACCTCGTGTGGTCAGCAAGCTTCGGAGGAGTTGGGAGCCTTCGGCCCGACGCTGTATGCCAAGTTTACGCGCCGCATTACTTACGTCAGCAGTCGCGCTCGTGTTGATTGCGACTGTTTCTCGAGTTCCCACGCCTCAACGTTGGTGATGCGTGGAAACCTTCACGAGTGACTTCATCTCGAGTGTCCACCATGTCTCGCCTAACCGCCGCTCAGGTCATAGGCCTCGGCGAATATCTGAAGCCTGACTTCGACCCAGCAACATTGACGGTGTCTCAGCTCTTGGGCGTCTTGGGATTCCACAACGTGCCGTACCCACAGCCTTATACCAAGCCGAAACTTGTCCAAACCTTCAATAATGAAATCAAGGCCAATGCGAAGAAGCTCGCGAAGGAGCGATTAAAGAAGGAGAACAGCATAGCAAGCGATGAGGGCATACTGGATGGTGTGACTGGGGAGCCTGTGGCGAGTCGCAAGGTGTGTTTGACGCCATTGTCTGTAGCGTCTAATAGTAATGATTAGGCCGAGCCACCACCACCTCGAAGGTCTTCGAGACGCCTTTCACGCGCTCCTGTTGAGATTGATGCTCCACCAGTGCGGCCTGAACCGGTGCGTCTGATGTTTTCATGAAAATACATACTTCAGATGGTTATATGAGTGTTCCTTAGCCGAAGCGCAGAAGGTCCTCGGCCCAACCAAGTCTGGGGGGTTCTTCTCACAGAACAGCGCGCGCCTCTGCTTTCGATTCTTTGGCGGAAGAAAGCGAGCTCGAGGAAGAAGACTTGCCAATTCGGAAAGTAGTGAGGAGTAAGAAATCCGTGTGTACCGTGTTTCATTGATCGTAGAAGTATTTGTGGCTGAACGCGTTCATTGTGATCGCCCTAGTCGCAAGCAGGCTCGCAGGCACGACGCGTGTCACAACCTGTTCGTCTCCGTTACCTTCGCGTTGCTTACTTCGTTGATTTTCCGAACCCATAGATGACGGAAGAAAGTGGATGGGAAGATAACAACATATTCCAATCCGGTGCAGAGTCTTCTCCACAGCGACCCTCTCCATCAAGACCAAAGGTGCCTCGGAGGAGTGGGGTCCCACGCAAATCACGCAAGTCAATGTCAGCCCCTCCACAAGTTCAACCATCGCCATCATCGTCACCAACACGACCTCGCCAATACAACATACCAGACTCACCATTCTCACCACCGCAGTCAAAATTTCAGCCACAACTACCGCCTAGCGTTTCCCGAGAAACTCGCATCATATCATCCAAGCTTGTCCAACCTTTGGAGTTACCAATTCGAGAGAGCAGCGAGCCGGGGTCAACCAAGCCATCACCTTCAGATGATGAATTGGATTTCCTAGGACCTCCTGCGAGACCTCAAGAAACAATTGAAGAGGGAATATCCGATCTGGGATCTCAGGATGAATCGCCGTCCGTCCCCTCAGCGGTCGTGCTTTCTGGTGGTGATGTCGTCCTGCATCCAGCTCTCGATCCAACCCCTCCATCAAGGGTTTCGCGCCTGATTCTCCTACTACTTTTATGTGGTTGTTTGGCATCAACAATCAATTACAAGCTGGAGTCTTCTCCGATCGGATACTGCGACGCTGGTAGCAATACGAACACTGCGCTCGAAGTCCAGAAGGCTAACATCGCTGCTTTGGGGACATGTCTGCCTGAGAACATCACCTTCTCCGAAGCCCCAGAGTTTCTATTGGATCATTTTGCTCGTGATGATCATTCGAATTGCACCCTGTCCCCTCTTATGGCCCTCCCACATCCCACGACTTGTACCCCTTGTCCCGAGCATGCGGTATGTCAACGCAAAAGCGTGGTATGTGACAGCGGATACTTGCTCAAGTCCCACCCTCTCCTGTTTTTCCTGCCTCCGGCGACATCGCCTTCCACTATCAAACTTTCTTCGGTCTCGTCTCCCTCTGATGTTGCATGGAAGATCATTTCGCAAATTACGGATGGTCTTCCATTGTTTGGGAGCGTGGCATTCCCGCCTAGATGTGTTGAGGATCCCCGACGCAAACGAAATATCGGTAAATTAGGCACAATGACTCTGAAAAGACTGGGTCAAGAACGCGGCGCGCGCCTGTGTTCAGGAGTGGGTGGTTCAAGCATTGACGAATCCAACGGCGGCGACGCCAGAAAGTGGGGGTTACAGATTGATGCCCTCAGAGACGAGTTGAGACAAAAAACAAAGGTGAGCTAACCCCGTCTAGCCCCTGTAAGAGCTGACGTTGACGTTGACTAGGCCAAGGCATCGGACACTTTTGCCGAAGAGTTCAACGAAGCCATTCAGCAGCTGATTCAATGGGGCGGCGTGATTTTTTCTGAGGATTCCGAGTAAGCTTCTCTTTGTTTCATGCGCGCCTCGACCTCCTGAAGAAGAAAACAAAAGGGGGAAACGTTACCTGGCTCATAAAGTCCCCGACTTGACATGGAAATGCGCCGTCTTCGTAAACCTCCGACAATTTTGGGAAGAATGGCGTACTGCTATCTTTGGTAGGTTAATGCCTGTTCAAGCTCGGAAAATTTGCTGACGTCTCCCCGACTTCACAGGACTTGTAATGGCCGTCATAGGGTTGTATACTGAGAAGCTTCGGAGAGGCCAAAGATATCGCGAACGTCTTCGCGCCGCAGAACTGGTTCAGGTCGCCCTGGACGCGTTGCGAAATCAAGAACTCGCCCATCACACAGACCCCGTTACTGCACCACAGCCATACCTATCGTCGTTGCAGCTACGAGATCTCATACTGCAAGATGAACACTCGATCGACCGTAGGAAACGCATATGGCATCACGTTGAAATTGTTGTTGAAAGCAACGCTAACGTTCGAACCAACCTAGAAGAAGTCGTTGGTGGAGACGAGATGCGCGTTTGGCGTTGGGTTGGCACCACTGGGGCTAGCCCGACGAAGAAAGCTACAGCAACTCTGATGGACACCTCTGATGGACAGGGTGTTGAGTAGTGAAGTCGTATGGGATTANANNNNCTTATATTTCTGGATCGCTGAGGTCATGCACATGTATCTACTGAATTCTTCCCCGTTGATCAACCTCGACTCTGATCCGTGTAGTGTGTAGGTAATTCAAAGAACCTGATATGATNNNGCTGGATTGGCAGGACCTGCGTACGACCGAGACACTTTGTGCCTCCGCCACTGTCATTTCAAGGTATTTGACGTTGTTAAATTCGGAGAATGCTCCCSCGTCTGGGTCATGGATTCACACGAGTCTTCGTTGTCGACGTCCAACAGCCGAGTGTTTTGATTAAAATACAGAAATGTCGTGATGTTGTGCACAGTAGCTCCAAGAAACATATGGTAAGGGAGTAGACTAACGAACTTTGTCCACAGCCTCACACCTGACTTTATCCGAGATGGGATCAGGATTATACTGCTTATAGCGTTTGGTTTGTGTTGACGGAAAACTATTGTTCTGACAGGGTCTGCCTCTACTCGGAATCGGGGTGATCACTGGATGGGTACGATCGGGGTGGTCTACCGCACTTGCGAACCAGTTTCTGGGGTCGTCACTGGTTGCTTAGGCATTTTAACGTGCGCAAGACTCCCTTTGTCCTTTGNNGACCAGCTGACCACCAAAGTTGGGGGAGCTTCTCTATAAAAGGTGAAAACTTCACCGAGGTGTTATCAAGGGAGGGACAAAGGAGGGACAAACCGCGGTCTGGGCTGAGCAGGTACACAGGGCACAAGACCGACGGATGGAGTAAACGCCGAAAACAAACACCGCCTAAGGCCCAAAACCGCGTATGATTGGGGAAACTCGGGGTGGTTGTGAGATTGTACTTAATTTACATACATGAACAAGTGGCTGGAAATTAGGTCCAACTTGACCCAGCTGACATGCCCATTGGAATACCGTTTAGGATCTTCTCTATCAAGGCGCGCTTCATAAATTGTTCCTCCGCGAGGATACGTGTGGTCTAACGAGCCATTAACGCCCAGGGCGGTTAGAAGAGTGGTAAGAAATCAGACGTACACGAAGGAAGCGTTCTAAATCAACCCTGCCAGCGTTTAATGCGCGGTGGAGGTGATATATGGTATCTTCAATRCCATTGTCTTCAGCGACTAAATTGATCAATCTGTGAATAAGATAGGCGCATGAGAAAAGGATTCCAAGACGGATGTCACATCGAATAACATAAGTGGTGCTGTGATCAAAACCAAGGAAAGGTGAAGAAAGATAGAAGTAGTGGAATTAGAAGGCACCAGCGTGGGAGGTCAACAAAATGGCAAAAATGACCGTGTATACGTGAATAGGGACCAGGGCATTACTCACTGATTGTGAATGATCGTGGTTGAACATACGAGTTCATCGACCTCCGGATCGCCTTTGCGCCGTAACTCAGCCACATTACGCTCAGCATGTGCAACCGAGTCTTTGAGTCTGTCTGAGACATTTCGACACACGTCTCTCACAGCCTCTAACCTAGCCATCTCATCCCGAATGGCTGGTTCACCCGCCAAAAGGTCACTCTGATGAGTGCGTAACCGATCAGCATCTAGCGTGAGTGCCTGGGATAGCGATGCTAATTCAGAAGTAATTTTCTGGTGAACCTGGGCATGTAAACTGAGAAGTTCGGGGTTAGGAGGTCGAGGCGGTGGTACGGTAGTTTGGTTAATGACAGGAAGTTGAGAAGGAGTTGTGACAATTATAGCGTCGTCCTGATCTAACAAATTTGGAGGCGGAATGGAGGGAGGCGGCGGAGGTGGAACCATCGCTACAGATGGAGGCATGGTCTGGGAGGTAAGTTGTGATGGCAATTGGGTGTATGGCAAGGTCGACGCAAGCGGGGGTAACGGGAGCACAGGAGGCGATGAGGGAGGAACTGTTGATGGGTGCGATGGCGGAGATGTCATCCAGTATTGATGGGAGGAGTTGGCAACATGAGAAGATGCATTGGTAGTCGCGGGGACGGGGTTGAGATGTCTGTACACTGGTGGAATGGAGTGGTAGGTAGCATGAGGTTGGTGATACTGAGGTAGGCTAAGATCGCCTGGGAGTGGTGGAAGTGGAGGCGGTGAAGCGGGAGCTGATGTGTTCTAGATGATTATTAAATTTCAACAGTCAGAAAGTCTTATTTTGAAGATAAGCGAGTTCATACTGATTGAGAAGCAGAGGGCTGTGGACTGACTACGGTTGATTGACTGGTGACGGCTGGATTGTAGACAGAGTGATTCGGAGGATTGGCCATAACTGATCCGGGTTTGGGAGGTAAAACGGGACGCGTCTGGTCATAACCTGGGGTTAGCGAAGCACTGGAGATGGCTGTGGCTCTGGATGAGGAGGGCTGAGGAGGGGAAAGTGTGCGCGCCGGTGAAGTGTCGGCAATAGAGGAAACGCCGACCTCTGCACCGGCAGTGTGAAGTGTGCTAGTTAAAGTTGGATCTGCCTTGGGTTTGGCGTATACGGGGGGCTGACGCGAAAACAAATCTTGCATGTTCTCGAGCAGAGCTAAAATACTGCACCCCTTGAAGAAAAAAAGCAGGAAATTAGGTTTAATCGACGGAGATGTTTTTTCTTAGCGAAGGCGTACCTCACTCTTACGCTCCCATTGTTGCATATATTCCAAGTTGCACCTGCCGCTCACATCGATATACTTCCCTGGCTTGACGAGCATGTCACTGGTAGGGACGACATAGACGATTGGAGGATGCCTGGGATAGTCTCTGGTGATCCATAGATCGATAGGAATGTTATACGAGGCGCTCTTGAAGGTGATGGGCAGCAGACCGTGGACGCAGAGGAGGAGCTGAGTCCTGCCGTCGTCAAACGCTGCGGACGATGGCGACGAGGTGAGAGAGATGATGGGGGAGCAGAAGAAAGAGGTGTTGCTCACTGTGCCAGGCTGACTTTGGTCTGAGGGTGGAAATGGCGGCAAGGGCCGACTCGATGTCGGAGCAGACGCGATCCTTGTTGTCGTAATTGTGGACGTTCTGCCTGAGCCACCGGAGTGTGACCGACGAGGACATGGAGAAATTGGAATTGAAATGGGAAATAATTATTGGACGAAGCAGATCTTGCTTTACTTCCGTAACGCGTGACGTATCTCCCCAATTGCAGTAAGTAGATTGACCAGAAACTGGCAAAAGTCTCGGGACTCGGTTCGAACCTGCCATTTTGGGACGCGATCTGGAAGGAGAGCCAATCTGTCGGGACAATAATGCCGGTTTCGGATCATGGCAGGAAACTCTATGAACGCCCTCAGCTCTCGTCTCTGGACTGAACCAATCTGGTGCCCGTGAATAATGAACCCACTAACGCTTTCCCTCAATAAATATATATATATGCTCTTCCTCCCCTGTCCTTCCACCATCCCTTCCTCCGCCTCCCTCCGTCTCTTTATCCTCAACCACCACCATCCCCGCCCAACATGATAACCCAGCCCGTCGCCGCCCTCAATCGTCCCCAGCCCAGCTCAAGCAAGTCCCTTACTCCCCAGCGCAAGCACAGAAAGCTGCTCAAAGACGGCAGTGGCACAGAAGTATGGCCAGAGGCGATTGAGAAAGTCTTTGTCCAAGGTTAGAGACACGCTTCGCGATCCAGAATTCCGTAGCCTCATCGCGCACTACCAGGTCTCAAAGAATACTGGCGCTCGCCCTTTGCGACTTATTCGCGTGGTCGCAGCAGATATCGCAACCAGTTCCTCGTAGAGCATCTAGCGAGGGCAGGAATCACTAGAACAAAGAAACAGGTCGCCAGTCACATCCAGGTACTCAGAAACATGTGGAAGGGCGAACCAGGTAAGCATTTGACGCGTTTCGGTCTCAGTTGCCTCGTAATCTAATCACAAAGCAATCCATCCCACTAGCGTTCCACCTCGTTGCAGGCGGCGAGGAGCTCTCTACAGACTCCGCGATCCCGAATGCCCATTTCGATGACCATCCTTTCTACGACTTTGGCGATTGTGACTCGAACTCCACCTCAGACTACTCTCCGCCCGAAATCAAGAATGAGTTTCCCTCTCCTCCCTCCCTCGCTGCTCAATTCACTCCCGACTCGGTCGCTTCATCTACCTCTTTGCCTTCGCTTCACGCGTCGCCCGAATCCATGCATGCCCGCCTCGACCCACAACATCAACCTTACTCTTCTCATATCGGCCAAATATATCATCAATCATCCCCTCCACCTGCTTCGAGCAATCATGTCTTGTCATTCCATCTCGACGCCGACGGCATGGTCCCATTTATTGTCAATCTCGACGCACATTCTACCTTCACCGGAACATCTTATCCCGCGATGACCATGAAGACCAAACTGTATCTACCGACTTTCAACTCGCATAGCAACAGCGGTGGCCCTCGCGGGTTCCATGGAGCAATATCACTTGCATCCACTTTCGCCGCAGGAACGTGCACTACCCAGGTATTCCACGGACAGAACGCCATCCATCGCGAGACTGCACCGTTTTACCCTTCTCTCGATCAGAATGGTCTGGTCACGGCATTTCTGCCAGACAGTCCCTTGTCCCGTTGCCGCGATTATGGTGGGTCACCTCTCACCTATGCCGTGTCCATCCATTCTTACTAAATTTACTTGCTTCTGCATTAGTCGCTTTAGCTTCTGGCGTCACAACAACTCTTACTCAGGAGATAGTTGTCGATAACTACACGGTGCTCTACGCCGTTCATGTCCTCATCGGGGGCGAGGGGGGTCCATCACCAACAGCAAGATTTGTGGGATGCCGGCCACAGCAAACTAACAGCGTCCACGATGATATCCGTTCTCCCTCTGGCTCTCCACAGCAGCGGCCAGCTGTGTATGCTGCGACACAACAACATACAGCATCATCGACATCGTATTCGGTCCCTTCAACATCCCTTTACTCAGCTGGGACAGCACCGGCACCCCTTACGCTGTCGTACAGTCCGGAATCATCACCAGCTTATTCGCTTTCCAGTCATAATACATTGGACAGTTACTCCTACGCACCATCCCTATCAAGTTCAACAGGAGCTAATTTGGCATATACGTACTCAGGTACTTCTGCCTTATCCAACTCCTATGTATCGCCGTCTTCGATGTACGACAGTCCCTATGGATCGCTCTCTGAACCTTCCGTCATACCGCCTTCTACGTACCGCCGAACCTCCTTGCCCCACGGTATGCCCGGTCCCCCCATATACTGAGCGCTATCACAAACGCCCATTTCCACCAAAGGCTGTGATGTTCTCCTGTGATGTTCTCCTGTATATGTTCTGCTTCTAGCCCCGAACCCCGATCAGGGTTCTATACGTCTGACGAAAATTTTCCTTCTCACCTCATGGAGAATTGCCTCTGGAGGATTGTCCTCGGAGCGGGGGCCTTCTACCTCCGGCACTTGTGATGCACTCAGTGCACTCACGCTTTCAAAGATTGACGCTGATTTGCAAAATACCCTCCTGCATAGCTCTTATACTGTTTTGGATAGCTAATTCTCACCTTTCGTTTTTATATGTACTTCTTTGGACATCTTACCCTTCGACCATACTGATGGCGCTGATTTCTTACTTACCTGCTATATTTTCCCTCGGTAATATTGGTTTTGCTTATTCTACTTTCGTACCACTACACATCTACGCATTTTGTGCCCACAATTATTTTACATGGTCACTCAACCCGATACTTAGATTCTTGTATCATACTGCTGGATCTTCGAACTACACATGTTCATTTTCTATGTGAGAATTGATTATTGGATCCTCCACATTTGTCGTTTCACGCGTCTCGTCAATCTTCTTCCGAAGTGTTCGAGCTGTCCTTCTGGAATACCTCGGCTCAGTTCACTCTAAACCCGTCTTTCACGCCGACTGATGTGGATAGATGTGATTGTCAGCTTTGCATGGGTGGTGTGAAGTGATGATCATAATACTCGTTGTGACTGTGTAAGGGACGGTACTGCACACCATATGCCTAGTACTCGGTGGCTTTGATGGTCCCTCAGAAGCATGTATTTTTGTAAGTTTTTTCTCGATAGGAGCCCATCCGCTCCACTGTATCTATCTTGGACCCGAGAGATCAGGACAGCCACAATGTTCGGTTTCATGCGTTCACATCCAATTTCGACGTCGTGATACTTACCGATTGATCAACGAAGAAGCATTTTAATGTCGTGGGCCAAGGTGTGACATGTTAGCATAGTTTCCCGTCTCCCAAGGTGATCCTCATGTGTTCCATTTTCAAGAAGCATTCCATCGGAACGGCACTGCGTATAGGCTTCATTACAACAACGGTTACTGAAACAACTGATGCGTATCTTGCCCCTGTACAACAACGGTGGAGACAAAAAATTCTATGAAATGTCATATTCGTTGTTCCAAGTTTAATATTTCACAGACATACGAATCATGGTGCACCTCGCGGAAACGGTGGAGAAAGTGGCGAGATAAGTGGCAGATGGGAGTTCGCTGATTGATCTGGATACACACCGAGTTACATCTAGGTTTGATCTTCTTAGGGGCTACGGGGCCCTGGAGGTCTACATACGTCGCTCAAGGAGAATCAACACAATCAACCATGCCGGTCAAAAGTAGCGGGATCTGTTACAACCTTCACCCGCCCGAAGGCGGGGGTTGCTATCCATATTTTGGCAGTGTGAAAGGGGAGTAAGCGTATTTACAATCGGGTCGATATTGTTGCAAAAACCGGGACCACAAGTCCATACGGCCCTAGGCTTGCGAATAGTTCATCAACTTCTTCGTTTCTGCTCTAACGCCCGCATCACCATGGGACGATAATAGTATCAGTTCCCAGAAAGCTGTACCGAACGGATTGCATGCTTGAGGGTCGTTGATATCGGGACGGTAGGTACCATTGAAAGCACGATCGTCTGTGGTCAAGAGTGCTTCAAGTTTTGGTTCTTTGGCAACTAAGCGCTGTACGAACTGTAGCGCTTTAATTACCGTCCGTGGCGGCCAGTGAAGGGCGCCAGATAGAAGGCGTTTGCCGAAAGCTGATGAGCACCATGGCGGAGTGGAGCTGGCGTTTTGGCTAAAAAAGACGAGAGCCAGGGCACGAAAGAGTAGATCAGATAATGATGACTCCAGAGCTCTATGGTGGCTATGGTGGCTGTGGACGAGCAGTGACGGTGAGGTGGCCTCGATGTCATTGATCGTGCTCAACGTGGATATTTCGGTGTATAGGCAGTTGGTGAACTCGCCGAGGTCAAGATTCAGCGCCTCCCCTACGACGTTTGAACATCAGTACTTGAGCATCAGAAGGGAGCGAGTAATGTACCTTGCCCCGACAGCAGCTCGAATGCGGTTATGATACAGAGTAAATTGTGTTGAACCTTGTGGTGTGCTGGGAATGTGCTGGCCAGTTCCAGACCACTGGTATTCTGACCTTCTCCATCCTCGCGCAAAATCAGATTCTTCAGAACTTGCATCAAATCCTTAAAGAAATCGATGTTAACGAGATGGGAGAAGCGGGAAATCCCACGTAAGGCTGCGGGAAGCAACGGGGTTGGGCGGTCATTTTTCAGTATTCGGAAATAGAGAACGAAGACGAGTTTTAGGGTTTCGGTTTGCTATCGCCTGTGTCAGAGGTGATTCTTGAGAAGAGGATAGAGTGGCCTTCCCCGAAATTACAGGAACTCACCGTTGAAGCACGTTCTTCTTTGTCAACCTCGGCTTCAGCATCGCGAAACTCGCGCTCGATTTCATTCCTCTCTTTGAGCATCTTCTTTGCTTTTTTACTGAGGTGGGGCTTATCGCCCTTCTTCTCCTTCTTTGATCGTTTGACATTGCTATCCGAACTAACTTTGGTATCTGAAGCGCGGACGCCGAGCTCCGTTGTAAGCCGAAGAGAAAGTAGGCAGGTCAAGACGTCGGGATGGACGTTGAATCGCCTCTCCTTGATCATTCTGTTCAGGAGACGCACGATTTCCAACGAAGGCTGGCCGGTCAAGTCGTTTTGAAACACTTTGATAATCGTTTCTAGACATAATATCGAGGACTGACGGAGTTATTGATTGAGCATCTACTGTTCCATGGAAAATGCAGAAAAAANTCATACCTCGTCCCAAGATTTCCGGCTTAGTATAGCAATGATCGATTGCATTAGATTGACACGGAAATTGAAATGCGTGACATCAGTAAGCAAAATGCACATGCACCGCAGGGCGGTTGATGAAAGGTCGCTCTTCGCTAGTTACAGTTAACAGAGTGGGCGGGTAGGATGGAACCTCAATACCTTTGATCTCAGCTTCAAGACCTTGGAGATACGTCTGATAGACACCGACAAGGCCTTGCTCCCAGTCCCTTGTGCGGGCTACCATCTGGCTCACTTTCTCGGCTTTCTCTTTATCCGTCAGGGCACGGATGCGATATCCAGGAATGACGTCCTTGAAGACAGCCAGCTGTGACAAAATCGCGAGTTTGCGGATGACAGTGTCATTGTGAATCGGTTCGGGGTGTGTAGGTGAAGTTATTTCAGCCAGTGAAAAAGTGCCTAGTCGCCGCAATAGCCCAAGCTAGACACACGAGTCAGACGCGTCTAATCGAGTTGTCAAGACTTACACTGTTCTCCGGATCAGCAATTATGTCTTGACATAGACTCGCAATTTGCTCCTTTGCTCCCATTATTCTGGCCTTCCTATGTGTATTTCCAACAATATCGAAGATACCAGCCCGACCGAAACGAGGACCAGTAGTAACATCATCTCTTGGAGGCTCTTCCTCGACTTCCGGCAAAGAACTACCGGAACTGCCTTCACTTGCATATCCTATGTCTGACGTGACCTTCAGCTTCTTATTGCCGGTCTTCACCAATCGGCCATCCGCAAGCTTTATGGGCAAGCTCTCAACTTCGTTCGTCGAGGGCAGCTTCCAAGATTGAGGAAGCTCGCGCGGTTTGCCTTCATATGGCATTTCAATATCTGAGTCACTGTCAGGTAGGTTCGACGAGATATCGTCATTAAGATCATCGTCTTCCACGCCTGACGAGAAAGCTTCTTCTCCCGAATCCGAGTCCAACGAGGGTAGGTCGTCAATAATGGGTGCCTTGGGTCTCGGCTCTTTCAATAGGAGGCGCTCTGTTTCCTGTTTACTCCTAGACGGCGGTCACTAATGGAAGACGGGAAAAGATAGCCAAGCCCACCTTGCTATGCCCTTGTAGTCAAGGTGGTCAAGGAACATTATGGCATTGCCATACTGTTCAACTAGCTCTTTATCGTCTCCGGATATGGCCACATCTTCGTCGTTATCTTGGTTGGGGATTGGAATAAGGACGCGATCAATGGCCTTTTGCTTGCCCTTAGACTTGAGAGTCTGAGCCTTTTGGACAACGGCCTTGTTTGAAGCGATACGCTGCTTCTTGGGTTTGGGAGCACCCTGTTGACGGGTAAGGCAAAGGCAAATGGAAGCTAGTGCTTTATCTGGAAAGGCGTACCTTTGCGGAATGATTTGGCCTCTTCGTGGGCATTGACGACGTAGTGGACAGAATTGAC
Source organism: Pleurotus djamor (assembly GCA_029747585.1). NCBI lineage: Eukaryota > Fungi > Basidiomycota > Agaricomycetes > Agaricales > Pleurotaceae > Pleurotus > Pleurotus djamor. Next base: position 107,354 of record JAPEVF010000042.1, read on the forward strand.
ACAACAGGGGCTGCAAGATCGAAATTTTGGAGTCGATCACGTGATCTCATACAGATCTGCTCAGTTCTAAATTTAGCTCGACTCAACTCGGCTTTCTTTTCGTCCTCGAAATCTCGTAGGCCCAGTCTGAGTAAATGGAGGACCATCCTTTGATCCCGTCCAACCATACGCTCAGGCCGCACCACGTCACTTTACTTGCTGTGTTTATCCTAGCCATCAAAGAAATCGAAGAAAAGCATTTGTCACCCGCGTTTAGTCTTCATATCTACAGAGTTCTGTTGTGCGAAGTCTCCGAGGTTAGTCTGTAGAAATCACCTCAGGTACCTGACAGGCATTTCATCGCACAGATATATCCGCCCAAATCATGGGACGAGCTTCTCTTCCAGCTTAGCTCTGGACCAATGGCTAATGTTCAGGGAGCGCCTGCGCTGCTTCAATTGCTTCGAGGAGTGGTAGGTAAATACTCAATGCTACTTCGACGCTGACATATCTGCAGAACACGGAACTGAAAGATGCGAATCAACTGAGCTATTTCTTTGCCAGTGCGTCTGAGTATTACCCGCGTCACATCTCTTTAACCCCTTCTCTGATCGTCAGCTGTGCCACCACTCTTTCACCCGACTAAAAACTTCGAGAATGAGGTATCTAGTTCATTGTGCAGCCGACGACGCCTGACTCAACACTCATAGCATAATCCTCTAGTACGTCGGCTTCAATAAGGATCCGCTCTAGCGTTGTGACTCTGTAACACAAATTAGATGCGTCGACATATATTTGGGTATTTCTGCCGGCGATGCTTTGTTAGCTTCCTGAAGCTTTCGTTCTCTGGCGTCGTCAAGTTCCACGCTGACTACCAAGCGTGGTGCAGCGGTGATCGCCAGGCTGGATATGAAGTCATCCACAAGGATGCCCTTGATACCTGTGGGTCGTTTGCTGCGTTCAGATGAAATATACTCAGCATGAAGCATAGCACATCTTTTACTACTGAAACCTCACTCCGATAAAAAGTCTTGGGCACAACCGTACTTGTATGAGCGGTGTGTATCTCTGAGCTCCTGGATGATCACTTCTCAGTTCCTGTCAGCTTCGAGACTGAATTATCCCACGGAAATGAAATCCCGGCAGAAGAACATTTGAGATGGTTTTTTGAGCAACGATTCCATGAAGGCAATGACTCGTCAGCATCGCCCTGTGGTCCCCTTCACCTTGACTAAACATCCTTGTCAGTGCTCTACGGCAGCATGCCTTATTGAATCTTGCTCGCTTTCATTATGTTCGTGAAGAGTTCCCCGCTACCCGGAAGGTGAATCGCATCGTTATCGCAGCTTGCTTAACTCACGTATGCTGTATAGTTTCTATCTGAGGCAATAACAACCGCTCGAATCGCTGGCGACAAGATCACGCTGCAACACTGCATCAGGTACCATCTTGTTCATCTTTGGCAATTACTAATCTATTCCTCCAGCCTCCTCAATCGGCTCCCTCCCACTGAAATTGCTCGTAAGCCTGTTATCAACGAAATTCAACCCGATCTGCACCCCCTTGAAGCCCTTTTTGACGTCTCCAAGTTGATGGACCCCCAGCACGTTCGTTGCCTCCGCCCTTGATTCTAGCAGCATTACACAACATACCCCTTTTTCAAGGACCAGAATCTCAGTACTTCCTTCACGAAGCTGACCCAGGTCTTGGGCATGTTTGATCATTGGAATGACACTCACTCAGCCTTTCCTTTGGAGACCGAGCAATGGGCGCATCATGCTGTCCAATCAGTCGTTTGGAACGCCGTTGGTATGGATCGAACATTTCTCTCCCTTTTCAARTCTTCATTGACCACATCAAACTAGGTTGCGCTGAGTTAGCTAGCGTAGAGGAGACCATTGTCATGGCTTTCACAGGCACTAGTAGCGATGATAACAACCGCTTGGTTGTTACTTTAAATCGCGCCTATCGAGTAAGTGAGATCACATCAAGCATAATCGCTTTCATGTTCAAACGTGCGATAGTGGGCCAGACAGGGTCAATATGAATCAGCTCTGGCCATGTTGCTCGAACCAAGCGTATGGCAAAGCCTGTCAGTGCAGGACTATGAGCTTTGGGCAAGCCAACTTTGGCATATAATGGCACTCCGAATGGGCCGTCAGTACGTGGGCCCCTTCGTTCTTGATCAATAATTATCTCAGCATTTGACTAGAGGGCAAAAGCGGTTGTACAAGGAAGTCTTACTCCCCCACAAGCCTGCCGGTGATATGGACTCGAAAACTTATTTCTTCGATTCTGGCGCCATGAAATCGAAGATACGGTCTGAATTGTATGAAGTCCTGAGAAGCAGAGTGAGTCTTTCCRCCGGCTACATCAACTCTCACAATTTATCATCCTCAGGAATATGGTCAAGCGTCTGCTGTCATCGAACAGCTTCTAACCGGGCTATGGCGCTCGGAATTTCAAGGTCGCATGGATTTCTATCGAATCGGAATTACCTTACTAGCGGATATTGGCCTCGAACTCGGCATGACCAGACGCTGCCGCGTCATGTTGGAGGAGATCTTACCGCAGGTACATCATATCTGAGATTGCGAAGATCCATTGAATAAGTTTGGTCAACACCTAGATCATCACAGGTCACGACCTCGAGTTACGGGCCTTTGCATGCTTTACTTTGGCGAGATGTGTGATGATAGCAGCGGACGGCAACGGTACTTACTTGTTGTCCTCTTAATTCCTCTTCCTCTTACTGATAATCCCAGACGAAGGCCTCAAGGAAGCATTACACTACCTTCAGATAGCTGAAGTCGATCTTCGAATGCTCCGCTCTCTGAGCGCGTTGGCAGATGTGCAGTACTTGATTTCAGTGACATACGACAATCTGAAGTTGACGCCTGAGAGGGATCAAGCTGCCGAAAGACATTGCTCGACATTGGAGGAGAGAGATCGGATTGAGAATATATCTTGTGACAGTGAGGTGAACGCCATTTTGCAAGTCATGGCGGACGTTGGAACTTCGATAGCTCGATAGTGTGTCTGATTAGAGCTTGAACCCAAGTAACAAAGTGAAATACCCCTTTTCCCTGACTTCATNNNCATGTGATGTCGCGTTTCCAAAGGCCAANCCTCGATCTTCAGTCCACCACAAGAATTCTGACCAACAAGTCGCGCTCTCCTGGGGGGCAATGGACGGCCCCGTRCCTCAAGAGGAAGACTTCTCTACGATACCGATTCTAGATCGCCTTGCTCACAAAAATTGGAAAGCCCGTGTTCACGCATACGAATCTCTCATCAAGACCTTTCAAACCACTGCATCTGACACTGATCCCGCGTTCAAACCTTACATCAACAACTCGGACTTACTCAAGAAGATTGTTACGGACTCTAATGCTGTTGCACAAGAGAAAGGCGTTGAATGCGTCGTTAACCTTGTCAAATTTGCCGGGACAACTGCTGCTAAAACACGCGACGCTATCGTGCCTGCTTTGGTAGAGAAATGCTTTGGATCATCTCGAGCTGGAACCAAGGCCCAAGCAATTGAGCTGGTTCTTCAGTATGTCGAAGTAGAAAATGGTGGAGCTGGTGTTGTTGTGCGTCCCTCGAATCTCTTCTTTGGATGTTGCTGACCATGCCATTAGAATGATATCTTACCTGGACTGGGGGCCAAGCAACCAAAGGCTGTGGCGGGAACCGTTGCCGCGTTGAAAGAAATACTTGGGTCAGCGGGCTTTTGGCAATTCATGGCATCCTCTGATGTTTCCTTCCAGGGCGTTTGGTACTCAGGTCACGCCTCCCGCTCCCGTCTTGAAAGCGTTGCCCAAAATCTTTGGTCATAGCGACAAGAACGTCCGAGGTGAAGGGACGCAGCTCACCCAAATCTTATATCAATGGCTGGGTTCGGGTATAGAAAACTGGCTTGGGGACTTGAAGCCCGTGCAAGTCAAAGAGCTGAAGGAGGGGTTTGAATCATTGGAGAAAGAAGGGAAAGGTAAGGGGTCCCTCAAAGCCCCACGACTAACACGAGCGCAAGCTCAAGAGAGGGAGGCTAGTGCTGGTGTTGAGGAGGATGATGCCCCGGTTGAGGAAGGTGCGTGCGCATCTACCCTCAAATGATTTCGCAATTTCACTCTTCGGCAGATCTATCGCCGCCCGACCCTCGAGAGCTCTCAGAACCTGTTGATATCGTCTCTCGGTTCCCGCCCTCATACCAAGGAGGGCTAACTTCATCCAAATGGAAAGAACGAAAGGAAGTTTTGGACCAGTTGTCCTCCCTTCTGACCTCAACTCCCCGCATCAAGGAGGGGCCGGAGTTGGGTGAACTTGCCAAGGCTCTTGCTGTTCGGATTCAGAGTGATGCCAATGTCAACTGCGTCATGACAGCCGCGGTTTGCATGGAGGCTTTGGCTAAGGGTATGATGGGTTCCTTCGCTCGATACAGGGAAATTGTCGTTGCACCGATGTTAGAAAGGTTAAAGGAGAGGAAGGCCAATGTTACAGATGCTATTGGACTGGCCTTGGATGCGATATTCAAGACTGTGAGTTTTGAGTTCCTAATGTCCGGAACTGACTTGTTCAATATCGAAAACCTCTAGACCACTATCAATGACATCATCCCCGATCTCTTATCAGCACTTTCGTCGAAGAATCCACAGGTAAAGGAAGGGACATTGAAATTATTGTCCCGTTGTCTGGCGACAGCAACATCACCCGTTGCACCTGCTCAAATCAAGCCGCTGGCAGAGACTTTAGCTTCCTTGCTAGAAGATAGCTTCGAAGGTGCTCGAAACGAAGCGGCTACATCCATGGGGACGTTGATGAAAATGGTTGGGGAGCGACCACTCAATGCAGTAGTGGATGGCCTTGCCGATGTTAGGAAAGCGAAGGTCAAGGAAGCCTATGATAAGGCTACTGTCAAATGCAAGAGCGGTGGTCCCGCACCACCCAAGCCAACTGCTCCTGCTGCTCCTCGAAAAACGCCAGCCCCAAAGCCGAAGGCCGCTCCACCACCTACAGACGAGGATGAACCTAGTCCCCCAAAGAAGCCCACGGCAAAGCCGCCCGCCCGCTTGACTGTATGGCTCCAAACTGTTCCATTCAAAAAAAGCTCTTGCTGACTTGTTTTGCAGGCGAAGAAACCCACTCCACCTGCACCATCGACGACCAAGCCCGGACCGAGTGCCTCCACGAAACCTGGAAAACCGCCTCCTGCCGCATCGGCTAGTGCATTGGAAACCTTCAAGTACAAGCATACGCCCGAAGATGCCGAAGCTTTAGCTGTTGATCTCATTCCTTCGTCCATAATGACTGATTTGGGCGATAGTAACTGGAAAACTAGACTTGCTGCTTTGGCCGAATTGAATAGCTGGCTTAGTCCAGTGATTACCGAGGTAGATGCGGAAGTCGTTACCCGTGCGTTATGCAAAAGAGGATCCAACGAGAAGAATTTCCAGGTCGGTCTCCTGTGTTTATAAGGTAGTCCCGAGTCTTTAATCCTATGCGATGAACAGGTATCAACCAGTATCTATGGCATCTTCAGCAGTCTTGCAGAGAGCTGTCCGACATTCGGAAGGTCTTGCGTCGCATTATCCGTGCCACATCTCGTCGAAAAGCTGGGAGATATGAAATTGAAGAAGCCAGCAGGTGACACAATGCTGTTGTATTCCGAAAAGACGTCCCTCCAATTCGTGCTTCATCAAGGTTGGTGTCGCCTCCAGCGCCGCGCAGCCTTCAGCTAACTGACGCATGCATTAGCCTATGAACCACTTGGCAAGCAAAAGGCACCGAAAGTTGTTGCAGACGCTATTGCATGGATCAATGTTGCACTCACAGAGTTCGGAGTCGCAGGGTTGTCTTTGAAGAGTTTGATAGATTTTTTGAAGACTGCGCTACAAAATTCGAATGCCACCGTCCGCACAAGTGCCACCAAGGCATTGGTAACGGTCAAGCTCTTCGCCGGTTCTAGTGAGTGAGATGTTTTACGAACTGAAAGCGAGTTAATCAACATAACTTAGGTATCAAGGACTTAATTGAGGACCTAAATCCCCAATTGCTCAACACGATCACCACTGAATTCGACAAGGTTGAAGGCCAAGCTGCTCCGGAACCCTCACGGAAATCGGCCGACCTTGCGGCACTTGCACTCGCACCCACAAAGCCGGGTTCTGCTGCCGTAGTCGACCNTCTTGATGACCTCTTCCCGCGCGTCGACGTCGATAGTCTTCTGAAAGGGACTACCATTCTGACTGACTCCAAGAGTGATGCATGGAAGACCAAGAAAGAAGCTCTTGAGCTATTTCAAGCGATACTCGATCAAGGTTCCAACAAGCGACTCAATCCAACCATGGGTATGTAAAGATTTTCGTACCCTTAGATCCTCTCTCATAAGCTTAATAGGTGAAATTGGTTCCGTGCTCAAATCCAGAGTCACCGATACAAACAAAGCCGTTCAAATCCTTGCTTTGGATATCGTGGGGCGCATCGCCACTGGGATGGGCAAGCCTTTTGAGAAGCATTGTCGCCTTTTCGTTTTGCCAGTGGCCACTGTTCTCGCTGACCAGAAAACCCACATCCGTGCTGCTGGATTGCAGACACTGACAGCTATCGCCAGTGCTTGCGAAGGGTTGGATCTGATGGTCAGCGGTTTGTCTAGTGGCTTAGAGACCAGCAATCCGCAACAGAAAGGTTCCCTTCTTAATTGGCTTGTGGACTGGTTCAAGGAGCATGAAGCTCCCACGCATTTGGACCTAAGTAGCTGCGCTCTCCCGGTCGTCGGCTCACTTGATGATCGCAACAGTGATGTTAGGAAAGCCAGTCAGGCTTTCCTCCCTCATCTTATAGCTTACGCTGGCTTTGACTATGTCATGCAACAGGCCAATGCATTGAAACCTGCCTCGCGAAGTACGGTGGTCCCCCTCATACAAGCTGCTCGACCTTCAGGTTTGAATGCGCCTTCTGCCCCACCAACGAAGTCTGCACCCAAAGCCAAGGTTGCAGTAAAGCCCCCTTCACCTGCGCCTCCGTCTTCTCCTCCCTCTCCCCCTCCTGTCTCAAACCCCCCTCCCACGAAGGGACCTAAGCTTACCGGAGTTCGTCGAAAGCTTCCTCTAGGGAGCAAACCCGATCCCGGTTCTGACGCCTCGGAAGGTCCATCTCGCCTAGGCAAACCGGGTGGCGCCAAGCCACCAAACGCGATTCCAAAACCAGACGATAAACTGCCCCTTCATAGTGCAAGTGTAGATGCGAGAAAAACCAGACTTGCGAAGGACTCCCAGAAATGGGTCAATGAAGGTGGTCCCACGAGGAAGGACCTTGCCGATTTGCTTCAGTCTCAAATGGAGAACCATGCGTCCAAAGAACTGCTCAGTCGGTTGTTCAGCCACGACCACAACGCAGTAAATGACCATATTGCGGGCCTGTCCATGCTTTTCGAATTTTATTCTAGCGCTCTGGAAGGCGAGAACAGCGTCGTGGAAATTTGCATGGCCAACTTCGATTTCCCCTTTAAATACGCCTCCATCAAGGCTCATGAACCCCAACCAAACCTCATCTCCAAGTGCCTCGACGTTATTGAAGCTGTCGTCTCGTTTCTTCGAGCGCAGAGGTATCAGTTGACGGATCCCGAAGCTATGTGCTTCATCCCCACCATCATCCACAAGGTGCGCTATATGTTTGCACGGGTTGTGTCTTACTTAGATTGGGCTTAGCTAGGAGACGCGCGAGAGCAAGTCCGTATAAGAGTGCAAAGCATCATCCAAGATTTACCCAAAATATATGCGTACAGTCGAGTATTTCAACTGCTATCCGATCACGGGTTGAAGTCAAAGGTCGCTAAAACCCGCCAAGGAGCATTAGAAGAGATGGCTGGAGTGTTGAAGCGATACGGGGTAGGATCATGCGAGCCGACCAAAGCATGTCCTGTGCTAGCTGGCATGATTGCCGATAAGGACTCCCAAGTGCGACGCGCCGCCCTGGCAGCTCTTAGGTTAGCGTTCCCCAACTTTTGAATATGACATGTCTGATCACCCTTTCCAGCGAAGTATACACCCTTGTAGGAGATCAAATATGGGGTCTTGTTGGGCCACTACCTGCCAAAGACAAGACACAACTTGAAGAACGACTGCGCCGCGTTGCTGGTCCAACGGACTCTACCAAGACAGAAATACCCGCCGCTCCTGCCCGAGTTTCCGGTCTGAAAGGTGGTATTCCTCGCCCGAACTCTCCTGCTGGGGTGGCCCGTTTTGGCATCCCTCGATCTGCTAGTCCTGCATTACTTTCCAAGCCGAAGAGCATTATCCGCTCCGCATCCCCAGTAAACCCTGTACGTGCACCCTCTCCAAGCCCTCGACCAGAATCCCCTCTGCGATCCCCAAAATCACCTGCACTCCCAATTCCACAATCACCTGGTGCTTCTTCGCGACCTCGCACTATGCTCCCCTCTCGACTGGGACGTCCACGCACGAATACTGCTTCAACCCTGTCTCCTCCCCCTCCAGAGCCTCCCGTGCCGTCGAATCCAACTCCAGCGGGGCCGTCCCGTGCTCGCGACTACACAGACGAACCCAATCAATCCTCGGACGATATAACGGTCACTATTTCAAGTATACTCAGTAGTGATCCGTCGCGTAGTGTTGACGCGCTCAAGAAGATCCAAAAAAWTCCTTGCCCTAAGCCCAGACACCGCGCCTTCATCACCGCAATACAGGGAACTTGCTGAACACACAGGAGGCCTCATCGAGACTATCACGCTTCAAATGACCCATATCTTTGATAGGCCAGATGAGTTCGTATCCGACGAAAATTTTCGCCTGGCCAAACACCTCATCCAAACATTGAACAATTTCTGCGACCATCCTTTCCTTGCGGAATCTTTGACCGTCGATATGTTGACGTCTTTGCTCGAAGAGCTAACACTGCGGCTGCTGGAGACGGATGATAGTTCCATCAAGAAGGTCAAAGATTTGTCGCGTTTCATCAACATGATCATTTTGCGGTTATTTGCTACCGGTCGACGAATGTCAATCTTCCGGTAAGAGCCTCAAGCTCATTAGTTCTGTGTTTCTAATTATCCGTTCTAGCGCGCTGTTTGCTTTACTTCTACAAATTGTGAAACCTTTCCCCGCCAACGCCACTTCCCCTGACTCGCAGGAAGCGAAGGTTGCCGAGCTGGTTCTCAAGTGTATATGGAAGCTTGCCCGGAATATACCTCAAGATCTTGCCGAACAACGGTTAGATCCTGTCGAACTCTTCCCTGCTGTTGAGCATTTCCTGCAGTCGGTTCCTCCGAATGAATGGCGCGCCAGGGCCACAAACAAGGTCCCCTGTGGTGATATGCCCCTGAGGACGATCAAAGTCATCATCCAACACGTTGTTGGTGAGTATTTTGATTCCCGCACAAGCATCTGGTTGACTGATAGCACCTGTTTCAGCTTATCATGGCGACGACGTTTACGACTTGCTTTCGTCATCGTTCGACGACCCATCGGCTACCATCGTCTACCCCTACGTCTATCGCATCCTTAATTCTAGCACCAAAGTTGCTAACGACCCGCCTCGCTCCACAACTGAACCCCACCATTTCCGCTCCCACTCACCTGCGTCTAGTCGACCGATATCTCCGCAAGAAACCGCCTCCAATGGCTCTGCCGGTCATCAACGTTCTCCAAGTCATCGAACAAGCACATCCTCCCTCAATGGTAACGGACAATACCCCCTTCCCTCAGAAGAGCCCGATCCCGACGCCCAATTACTCACCATCATTGGACATATATCAAGTGAAACCACTGGAGCGCTGCATAAGGAGGGTATTACCGAACTGCATCATTTCCTGAAGGCTTATCCCCACAAGCGTCCACGGGTGGAAAAGATGCTTGAATCCACAGGCGCAGCGTTTCGGAAATATATCAATCGGGCTTTGGCCAGCCGCGCAGCGGAAGACCAAGAAAGGGACGTTGCGGTGGCGGATACGCTGTCGAGTACGTGTTTTTCTGACTTGGTACACGTGATTCCTCATTCCGTTCACAGAGCTCGAATCCAATCAACACTCTGCTCCGCCAACATCGCCCGTTCAGCGCAACGGGTCTGTGAAGCGAAGTAGTCAGTCAGACGATCCTGCTACTCAGGAGAAACTTTCTCGTCTTCACGATATTTTCCAGTACCGACATAGTAATGGCACGCAAAGTGAACGGACTTCTGTTAGTTAATAGCTCCGTGTTATGTTTTCATACATATTCTTCGCATCATCTTGTAACTAGTATCAGCACAACCTATTTTCCCTCAAGCTCGCACTTGTCTTGGACTGGTGTAAAATCACGTAGAGACACGTGATCTCAACACCATTATAACCCGTGCTGCTGTGCCAGGTTGAGAGTGAAGAGTGCCGGTGCCAGCTATATTCTTATACCCTTCCTTCTGTTTCTCCCTTTCTTCCTTGTACTTTTCGTTTCCNATCATGTCTCATCGTACGGAGCCCGACATAACCTATGGAACCGCCATGCTGTTTTGGAGAATCATCACCCAGATATTCTTTCGCGAAATACGGCCTCGCGGTGCCTTCAACATACCAAAAGATGGACCCGTCATATTCGTTGGCGCACCTCATCACAACCAAGTACGAGCGCAGACTATATGACTTGGCCTCTATTTTGACTTACGAGTGTAGTTTCTCGATCCCCTCCTTTTGTCGTTGGAGGTCTATCGCGAATCAAGGCGTCACGTCCAATTCCTCACCGCTGCAAAGAGCATGGATAGGAAGGTCGTAGGATTTTTTGCTCGCCTTATGGATAGCAGTGTGTCCCAAGTTCTCTATTCCGACGTGAAATGTACTAAACGCTCCCCTCAGTTCCTGTCGCCCGTGCAGCAGACCAAGCCAAAGCTGGAACAGGCACGGTCAAGCTTTCTCTTGATGATCCATGTCTCATTCTAGGCGACGGCACTCGGTTTACTTCTGAATTTTCTCCTCGAATGCAGATTATGCTGCCCAAGTCGGTGAATTCTGCTTTGGCTGAGGTCTCAGAAGTCATATCCGATACGCAGTTGAGAATTAAGAAGGAGTTCGGTGGAGACAGCGGGAAGGTCACATCGCGGCTGAGAGAAAAACAGCTGGAATTGGAAAGCGAAGGGAAACCAGGTTTATCATTCAAAACGCTGCCGTTCGTCGACCAACAAGATATGTATCGTCACGTATATCGGTGCCTGACGAAGGGTGGAGCTATAGGCATATTCCCTGAAGGTGATTGTACCTGCCTTGTTTCGATCTTAGCGTCCTAACAGTATAGCTAGGTGGTAGCCATGATCGCACAGACCTACTCCCTCTGAAGGCGGGTGTCTCTGTCATGGCGCTTGGGGCCATGGCCAATGATCCAAATGTCCAAGTCAAAATCGTCCCTGTCGGGCTCTCCTACTTTCATGCTCACAAATTCCGATCAAGAGCTGTCGTTGAGTTTGGTTCGGCTCTAGATGTCCCACACGAATTCGTCGAAATGTTTAAGCAGGGCGGCGCCCAGAAACGAGAGGCCGTGTCCAATTTCTTGAACCTTGTGTATGATGCACTCAAAACTGTCACTGTACGGGCCCCAGATTACGACACTCTCATGGTGAGCTGTGAAAAAATGGAACTTTGCTTCAACATTCACCTCATGCATTTCGTAGTTGATACAAGCTGTTCGAAGACTTTATAAATCCCCCGCACAGCACTTAACCTTAGGCCAAGTCGTAGAGTTAAACCGTCGACTGCTTGAAGGGTACACACACTTCAAGGACGAACCTCGTGTGCAGAAACTCAGAGACGATGTCCTGAGGTACAATCGCATGGTCAGGGATTTAGGCCTGCGAGATCATCAGGTAAATACTTTGTATCTTGCCAGCTTCGTCTTCTTACCACTCGCTCAGGTGCCTCGGGCTAATCCAGCGGGCTGGAGAACTTTGGGACTCCTTCTATATCGACTGGGGATATTGATCGTTTGGGCATCGCTGGCTTTACCGGGGACCATTCTCAACGGACCTATCTTTATCACGGCTTCTATTATTTCTCGAAGAAAGGCCAAAGGTTAGCCCCCACATGAATCCAACCATTGACCCCGGCCTAAACGTTTTCTAGAGGCCCTTGCTGCTTCCGTAGTCAAAGTTGCTGGTCGTGACGTACTTGCCACTTGGAAGGTTCTGATCTCGATGGGAGTTGCACCTGTTCTCTATGCATTTTATGCATTCGTGGCTACCTGCTTAGCCATTCGAGCCAATGCTCCTATGCGGTGGGTGGTGGCTGCCCCCTTCCTTATCCTCATCTCCCTCCCAATAATGAGTTACGCGGCCCTCAAGTTTGGCGAAGCTGGAATGGACGTTCTCAAGTTAGTCTTGTATTCATCCACCCCTTCCAAGCAATAACGTCTCCACACAGGTCCCTCCGACCTCTACTCGTCACTCTAATACCTGGGCAGCAGCGCTCACTTGACAGACTCAAAGCCATGCGACTCCAACTTTCTAACGAAGTCGCTGAACTTATCAATGAGTACGGGCCCAAAATTTATGAAGACTTCAATCAAGTAAGAGCTTCGCATGATCCCCTTGCTTATCCAATACCGATCCACAATTCCAGTGGCGAATCTTGGTCCCATCGGCCAGCGTCCCTCCGTCAAGTACAGCGCCTGGTCTATGGCGCCGGAAGAGTGGTAATGGCGTCCATTTAGGCCTGACCCATCCCATGACTTGGATTGATGAACGTCTTTTTGGATGGAGTCGAAGCTCGGCGCATGGTACAAGTGCGTGGGCTGGCTCTTCTTCGGAAGATGCGAGTCGGTATGCCACCCCAGATGACACTGATGAAGAAGATGCCGGGGACTATGACAATGTCATTGGCATCATCCAAGACAATCAGTTCAAACCTCTTGCGAAATCACGTAGCCGTCAAAGCTCATACGCTGATCTCCAACGACTACGATTGACGTCGCTAAATCCGTCTTCGGCACCAACGTCAGGTGCGATGCCGTCACACGAGTCATCCTCTGATGGACTCCATCTAAGACACTGTCATCGTGAAAGACGGCCAAGTTTGTCTGATGGGGTTCCTGTGCAGATGATAGCGGCGGTCGATCCTCAAGAACAGTTCACGGAAGCTACACAAGGGCTCAATGAAGAGATTCGCAAGAAGAAGGATGATCACGAACATGCAACGTAGATTACTTACGCAACCCCCTCTTACTGATTATTGTACATACACCGGGCATATTACTGTCTAATTATATGATTCTGCACTGAGGGAGGGACTATCAACTCGGTACACCTATCACCTCGATGTAGGTCCCTTGTCTAAGATAAAATTTCGAAAACTCGTTGCCACAAGATGTGCATCTGTAAATGCGACGACAGGTCAGTGGACAGTCGCAGGACGGTATCCGATAATACCACGCATTGACATTCACTTCAAATCATCCACGTCATCGAAGAACTTGGGGAAACAAGGGTCAGTACGACGGAGCCGTCTTCTTCTGTGATGACCTCACTTGGGTATGCGAACAACCACCTTGGTGAGCTCTATAGCTGCCAAACGCCTCGGCCCCCAGGTCCATGCATCGGATCTCCGTCTATGGAAGTTTATTTTCGAATACTGAGATGAGGGATGAATAGAGAGCAGATGGCGGTGATACTTGCAATTCGAGCTCTTTGGCCGTGGATCCTAGATAAACGGGGTTAAATCATTTGTCGGGGCGAGGAAGGTATGGCTGGGCTACGGACGGTGTGTGCTTGGATACAATGTAAATGGGGCGTCCCCTGGCATTCCCGAGTTTTTCCACTACAAGGAATGGGTCTGAAGATGACTCCGACATGGGTCAACGTTTGATGGATGGCGAAGGTCGTAACATTGATAAACTCGGGCAACGTAGCTCGGAAGGAGATGGCGAGATAACGGGGAAATTGTGGATGGCATCCTTGCCATACCCACAAGCCACCAATTCATCGGACGCTCACTGGCCATTTCCTTCAAGTTCCAGAGATAAGGAGCTGGGATAAGATGCTTCCAGGACTTCACATGACGCAGGTACAAATGACGCCGCTGGGCTTGAAAACGATTCATCTAAGGTGCTAATATTTAAAAGTCCCTCTTTGCTCCTGCCGTCAACACCTCAACACCTGTCTCAGTAATGCTAGCAACAGATCAGCGCTGTGACCAGACTCGTGTAAGGCATAGGAACTCACAGCAAAGTCTCTTCAAACTGAGCGCTTCGCTCCCCGTCGACAGTAGTCGCGGTCCAGTTATCCGGCCAATGAACAGTATCCCAATTAGAGCCGATGTTGATCATCTATTCGACGTGGTATCAGTACTTTCGCCCGATGAGATGCCCGAGAAAACCACTTACCGGCTCAATGGTAAAGCACTGGTAATCGCATGGCGTCAACTTGGGTCTTCAATCGCGACAAACACGAAATACCTACCATTCCTGGCTTCATTGTACCACTCGCCTTGTTCTTGGCGTAATGGGGAATATTAGGTGAGCAATGGAACAGGTTATTGATCCCATGGCCCGTGTAATTTCGAACTGTGGCACACCCAGCAGCTCGGGCTTTTGGTTCGCTGCGAAACGCACATCAGTTCTCATCAATTCAAGCGGAGAAGACGAAAGGATATACATGACCTTCCCCAGATCACGGAATAAAGCGCCTGGTTTGCACAAGGCAATCGCATCGTCTAGGCATTCTCGAGTCACGCGAAGGAGCTTTCTAGATGCTTCGTCAATTTTTCCGACAGCATACGTTTCGTTGAGGTCACCGTGGAAGCCTGCATGAAAGCCCATGAGTTCGGTGATATCATAACGAGAGGGGGGTAGAGACCATCGTGATATAGTGTAACATCTGTTATATGGGAAGTAAGGACACAAGATTGGTATTTTCTGATGGCACTTAACGCACCGATATTCACGATATCACCCTCTTGAAGCTTGCGCTTATCAGGTATGCCATGACAGATGACCTCGTTGATGGATCTGAACTGGGCGTTGAGCCACGTCCTTTCGGGGAATCAGCAAGACGTACGTGCAAACGGATTTAGGGAAACCACGATAGTTGAGGGGCGAAGGGTAAGAATTACGCTCTATGCAGGCGTTGTGCACAATCTCGTCTATTTCGTCAGTCGTAATCCCGGGACGCACATGGGAGGCTGCGAGATCGAGGACTTCTCGGGCGAGCTAAACGTTCGGACGTATGTTCAGACACACCACCAGTCGTAATACGCTCAGCAACTCACCTTGCAGACCTTCCTCATCTTGTCCTGCTCTTCCAAGCTTAGGATACGAGGAGGTTGTCCTGCGGCTCTGGTCTCAGAGTGGGGTTTACCTGTTTCAAACCAAACGAGGAATGAGCTTACAGTGTCAACTGTATTCCGCGAAATGCGCGACGAATCGTACCATCTTCCGAGTAATCGGGTCGTTGTATGTGATCGGGTACAGGACGCTTTCCGGAGAGAGGGTAGACAGGTCGCATTAAGCCTGTATAATCAAACGATGGGAAGGGGTTGTATGTGCCATCTACCAGATAATCTGAAGTCAGCCTCCCAAATCGAAGCAGTTGGTATGACAGGAATTACCTGGGGCTTGTCCGGAGGCGCCGTTTCGGACGATGTCATGGATAATCTTGTGCGACTTCTATACTCAGTGAAAGTCAGGTAAGTGTCCATTTTGCATAAGCTCGTTAAAGAGAAATTACCCCTAGGATGAGAAGTATTAGCATCGAGATTCACGAAGACAAAGACCAGCGTATCGCACATCCAGCCTTGAAGCATTCTTGACCACAGAAGAAGGAGCCTTTGATGCCGAGCCTGTGGACGCTGTCGAAGACTGGACTTTTTTGTGGATGGATCGTGGAACGTACTTGTTACATGTCGGACATTCTAGTCGCGATGGAGGATTGCCATTTGGGCAGGATGAGCTTTGGCAGGCGACAGACATAACTGATTTCGATTGACCTTGCCGTCGTAAAGAAATTTATTTGCCCAGCGTGCTGTTCCCACGCGTTGACGAAGTGCAGTATTGATGCTATTTCAGCTGCAAGAAATAAGAGTACGTACTCAGACTTGATGTAAGTTTTAAGTAGTTGACTACCATAGCGTACCATACAAAGAAGACAGGAAAGGTGAGGGAAGGGGAAGACATGATACATATGTACGACGAATTAGCAAGAATGATTAGTGAGCGATTCCGAAGGATTATACGCCATGGTATTTGTAGTGGAGTGAGGAAGCGAGACCGAAGCGTTTGTGTGCAAGATGAGAGCAAGATGAATGACAGCGATGATGATCAAGAAAGAAGACGAGAAAGAGCGATGCAGCAAGGTTGCGCGCAGTCCTAAGATAATTTGATGAGCGCGGGCGCGCGATAATGCAAGGATCAAGCATGACTCACCTCTCTATGGACCACGACGATACGGAATGACTTCAAGCTTATAAGCAGCTTTTACGTCACGACAAGCTTTTCGAAGGGCTTTGAAATGTGCAGGACCGAAAATCTCTACCAAAGCAGCTTCGTTGGCGTTGATCCACGACTCGGCTGGCAAGCCTCGAGTCGTCCGATGAACGCCCTCCGGCAGGTTCTCTTCACAAACGACGGTGACGACGCCGGTGAGGAGGCATTGGATGAGGCAAAGAATGTCGTTGATAGGGGGGCATATCTTGCGAACGCTCTCGAATATGTCGGAGTGAAAAACCATCTGCCATTGGACCCGACGTTCCGGTG
Organism: Pleurotus djamor; assembly: GCA_029747585.1. Classification (NCBI taxonomy): domain Eukaryota; kingdom Fungi; phylum Basidiomycota; class Agaricomycetes; order Agaricales; family Pleurotaceae; genus Pleurotus; species Pleurotus djamor. The sequence continues at coordinate 124,051 of JAPEVF010000042.1, forward strand.
AGAAGAACGATGATGCATGAACTGGGAGCTGTAGCTTGAGAGTCGGGCCTGCCGGCAGCCCAACGGACGAGCGCCATATGGATGATGTTTCGATGGAGAACATGAGTCTATGGTCGGACGACGCCGAGTCCCTCCACTGGTGTTGATGGATGAGTTGCATGCGCAGAGACTGCAGCCAACGATGCGCTCGGGCGTATGTGGTGCCCAGGGCGTCGGCGGTAGTCAACGGAATGTGAGTGCGTCTTGCCCAGTCGTCCATGTTCTTGACGTCGCTGGAAAAGACGACCTCGAACTTTGGCTTTGCTTGCATTGCGAAACGATGTGGTTCTAGCCGCAGACGACCTTTACGACGCCAGTAAGAAGGATTGTATGAAAAGTAAGAGATGTCCATTGAGCTTACACAAAGATGAAAGAAAAAGCGGAAATATAAGTGATGCTGAAGGCCAGGCGGCAACCGCGAGTTCGTGAGTGCGATAAGATTGGAGAGCGCAGCCCAGCGGATGGGGGAGGAGGACGGGGACGGGTACGAGGAGGAGGAGGAGGATGTGGTCAAGGAAGGAGAAGGGACATTACTTTTTTGTAGAATGCTGGGATCGAGCCGGAGCTGGTCCTATTTATGCAGGCCGTCGCCGATTTCGGCGGCATGGCTTGTCTAGCACGTTAAACGTGTCTCGATGGTCGGGGCTGTTGAAATTTTCACTCGGATTTTCCCAGGATCAAGGGGATNCCCCTCCCACGCCAATTTCTTCCTCATAATCTAGCCCTTTTGTGGTTGCCTTCCCGACAAAATCAGCGATCGCTGTTGGCCACATCTCGCCTTCTTGTCTCGCTCAAGCAGGCTACCGTCCATATTCAGTATGGCCCCCTTCGTTTCTCTGGCAACCGCAACAAAAAAAATTTACGCGCCGTCTCCCTAGTCTAAGAATTTTTTCCCAACGTCACATCCGCCCAGGCACTCAGCACACTTGTATTCTTCCGCAGACGAAAGAATGCAGAAATGATCACAGAGCCATTTATATCCATGGACGAGATCACAACAATGGACGTCACGCGTCAACCGTTTCGATGAATGGGAACGTAAGATGCCTGGGCAGATCGGGTAGCCGACAACGGCAACAAAGCAAAGAGTCGGAACAATAACTCCAGTACGGGTCTTCCGAACCACGGGTGGCCCAGAGCCCCAGGAGCAAAACGGCGACCAACATTCGCGATGATGGAACTGAGGCAGAAGGCTAAAAGTCTGTTGTTGAGATTGGTAATGTTGGTCAGCAAAATTCCCTTAATAGGCAATAATGGCTGATGTAAACCAGAGCAAGTCAGAAGGGGACAAGCGAGTCTGGGACAATCTGACCTCTGAACGGTGCCATCTTAGTTGGAAAGACGATCCATCGCTGTCTGATCATGCCTGTCGCCGCAAGTCCTTCGGTAGAGTCCACTCCGCAGCCATCCCACTTCAAGCCATCCCATCTGCGTCCCTTCGATGCCTACGCCACCTACCAGAAGATCTCCGTCAACGAAGAAGTAAGCACAGGCTCGGATGTCGCCCATACATCCCCGTCACACAGTTCACATCGCTACAGTTGTCAATGCCGCTCGTCGCAATATTGACTCTAGCAGAACTCATAGAAGCATCTACTGGTGAGTAACAGCATCCCCCAAGACGCCGTTTCCAGCATAGAAATTAAGCAGCCAGCCAGCCGGCACCATGTTTGAATTAGTGAAGGAACTTAATGACGGAGCAGAGGCACTCCAGAAACGTTCTCCCAACTCAATTAGTCTCAACGCGGGCTGTCAACTTTTCATTGCCTTTGTTACATTATTCCCCCACGAATCTGCAGTAAGGGCATCCATTGACATCCTTATCGCTCGCATCCATNCCCCCCTCGCGCAGAGTTTCTCCGATCTCAAGACGGAACTTGTTCAACAAGCCAGAAGATACGCGGCAGAGGGCCTCACTTATCGTAAGAAAATTGCGGAGCTCTGCCTCGGGTTCATCAAAGATGACTCCGTGGTGCGTGTCAATTCACAGGGGCGCGTCCAATTAGCCATTATTGACCCAGAGTTCTGAAGATCTTGACCCACTCTTACTCACGAGTCGTGATGCAAACGCTTCTTCGTGCTCATCAACAGAAACGGATATCAGGTTTGCCGTTTCAATTGCTACCGTGAACTCACCTCACCGTATGGTTCCAGTATATGTCACGGAAGCACGTCCGCGTTCACTCGGAATTAAAACCTACGAATCACTCACAGCTGCAGGGATTCCGTGCACAGTTGTTCTAGACTCTGCGGTCGCCTATGTTATGGAAAAAGTTGACATGGTCCTCGTGGGCTCAGAGGCCATCGTGGAAAGCGGGGGGTAGGCGTGCATCACTGATGGATTATCATCCCCACGTCAACTTACAAATTCTCTTTTAAAGCTTGATTAACGCAGTGGGCAGCAATCAGATAGCCATCATAGCCAAGGCAGCAAACAAACCGTTTTACGCCGTTGCAGAAAGGTAAATTTCCGTCCAAATTGCACCGGACCAGCTCACTGACATATACCCGCTCTAGTTACAAGTTTCATCGGCTCTTTCCGCTGTCGCAGTACGATATCCCGAGTCACAAAGAAGATATTCTGTCTTTCCCCCTTCCTCACCAATACCCTGCGTCTGTGCAAGAACACGAGGACAAGTTGCCTTCCCCCCCGATTGGACGACGTCTCCAGGATAGAANCCCCAGAAGCACCGTTCCGTACCCCCATCCATATCTCAGGAAGACATATATCGAAATAATCCCGATGTCGATTACACGAGGTACGCAAGTGTATCCCAGTTTTTCGCACTGCTGTTACTGACCTTACCATTATAAACTCCCCAGGCCCGATCTGATATCCCTAGTGTTCTCGGATGTAGGTAGTCTCACTCCCGAGGGAGTTAGCCAATACCTTGTTGGTATGTTTGCGGGCTGAGACGCTCACCAGTAGGTAGGGAAGAAGCAGAATTATAAATGCTCGAGACTTCTATTGACCTTGAAAGTGAGCGTGACGCAGAGAATTTTTGGACGGGACGCCTTGAGGACAACAAAGGTTCACATGGTCGTGTCGGAATCCAAACCTCAGAGTCATGGCTAACCTGACTGGAACTTGAAGGAGACCGCGGAGTAAAACCACATCACTTCGTCACCCGTCTTTGGCACGTCTTCCCCAAAAGCGATCCTCAGTACATCATGACAATCCTCGGATTCCTACTTACCCTTTGTGTCTTATCATAGTTAAATCTCAACTACGAACGAATCGGGTCTACAAAGTTGCTTTATTCTCTGATGAAGGGAATCCAACCGTCATGACGGGTGGTTCATCCTGCTGATATATACCTCGTTGTAGCCGACCTTGAGGTACAGATATCGTGTCAGATCAACCAATGAAAATTATCCTGTACGATCCAAACCATCGTGTAGACACCTTATCGCGCTAAGTTGTCACTACAAACACACCCGTGTGCATACTTTACTTTGCATTTTTAGCGTTTTGACAGTGCGAAGCTGATGTCACTATCCATGCCTCTGGGCCTACTTGCCTCAAAACGGATCATCTTCGACCAATAGATTGGAATTATAACCAATCTGCTGTGTATCGTTCGCTCATCTTGATATACTTCAAAACTTGCAATGCGGTCCGAATCTGGATCAACGTTTCTCAAACCGTTGACGTTGTACAGTCCCCGCGATTAGGATTAACAGGCTTCTGGAATCTTCATTTTATGTATAAAAACAACGTATAGTATCCTCGACTAGGGCATTCACTTACCTTTCCATCCCTTTCCAACGCAAGAAAATGTGCCGCATACGAAGGTCAGTTAGCTCACACCTTCGACTGTCCCTTTGTTTCTGACCATCACAAAGCGTTAGAAACCATTATATACTATGCACACACGAAACTGCCGTAGGTCTTAAGTCCGAACAAAGACTTGGGGGCTGATCTCATGGGTTTCTTTTTCCAGTCAGAGGAAATGGTCTGCCCCTCCGTTGCAAAATAGCCCCACCTTGATTGACGTGTTTTTCTTCTTAGATACAATGTGACGATCGCTACTGCAGGTTCAGTACAACGCATCCGGGCGATAATTGTGGACCCAACTGCAAGACAACATGTTGGCAATAGTATGGGTTTTTGTTTTGAGGGTCGAGTTTAGACTAACGCATTTTTAGTCGTCAATTCCCTGACATGTACAGTGGGTCTCCGAGTCGTTTACCATCACCCTAACCAATGGGGTACTAACGCATACCCTATCCAGACCGACATATCAACAAGCGTTGCCCAGCGTGCGAGGCTACTCTGGGTAGTAGCGATAACTAATCGCAGTGATATCATGCACTCGCCTTAATTTATGTTAAATTCTCGTACANTTGAACCCATAAATGCATCACTTCGGGCATACTCCGTGAGCTCCATCACCCTGATTATTGAAGCTCGCGTCGCTGGTGTTTAGTTCATTTCAGGTGTAATATGGTCATGCCTCGCCGCGCATGTTCACGATGAGTTGCATGACTGAGTGGTCGGACAATAGGACTCCGCCGGGAACTGCCAGATCCTCGCCGAGGTGCTTTTGCCGTCAGGTGCGTGGCCAAGACAGGGAGACGCGAGTCCACATTATCATGCAAACCGCTGCGTGTGAGCCGCTAAGCTTGTATTGAGCTGTTGGTCGCAAAGCTAGCGGCCATCGATGTTACTTTATAATATGCCCGAGGGTGCCTCAGATGACCACTGGACGCGCGGCATGCAAGTGAAAAAACATAATCATTAAATCATTCTATGAATGATTTGTTTGATCTAGCCCGGTAAGAGGGAACAGTGCCTGGTCGAAGGCTTCCATGCTTTCAAAAAGTTATCCAGGATGCTGAGCCGATAGGATAGATTCTAGTCGGTTCGAACTTGCCAAAATGATATCGAATGGCTAATGGTCCAGCCTTGCCTATCCACGCAAACCGGCGGGAGGGACTTAATCATAGTTTCGCCACTCGCCAACCAGGGACCCTTAGTTTTTAGAGAGGCCACAGACAAGACCGCCGAGATCCTACGGTAGATGCTGCCATAGAGTGATCATATACCGAGCTCTGTAGGGTCTTGGGCCGGGAAAATTAGTAGAGTCATATGGGTAGACTGAGAACCCTACCAGCGACTTGTACTACCAGCCACAAAAAGCCTGAAAAGTTTCAGCCCCTCCTACTCCTCACGGAAACCTCGAGGTGAGGTACTGGGTGCGAAAATCAATGAGCAAGTGTAAGTTACTCACAAGAGGAGATCAGCCATCGATCCATCTTGGGTCAGGGTGGTGCCTTATTACATAAGACAACCAGGCACGGCTGAACTCCTTCACGGCCCAGCAGGGGAACCGCATCCATCATGGGCGACACCAGTTCATCATCCACTTCACAATGGATTTTCCCCATCTCAGCCCTAAAAAACACGCCCACTGCTTGGCCTCTCCAGAGAGAACTCTATGACAGGGCTAGAGGCGTTGAATTCTTATTTCGCTTGGGCTCCTCGCTTCAATTGTTCGTGCACCCATCTTCATCGCAAACTTTCTTCAGATTCACCATCATCTAGGCCCACTTCTGCCATTTTCACGGCCGCAACATGGTTTCACCGCTTTTACATGAGATTTTCAATGGAATCGTATCACCGTCAAGTGCGTCTTGCGCCTTTCACCTTGCACATGATGCATTGCTGACGCGATCGCAGGAAGTAGCTGCAGCTTGCATATTCTTGGTTACTAAAACCGAAGAATGTGGTAGGAAACTACGGGATGTCGCAAAAATATACTGTTCGAAAGTCAGCAATATAGGAGTAAGCAATATTTCGAATGACAGCAAGGCTAGTACCTGCCTTCATCGCTCTCGTTGCCCCCTCATGTTAATTTCCACAGGAAGTCGAGCAGTGTCAGAACAGCATTCTTCTCACTGAAGAAGCTCTACTAGAAGCCTTATGCTTTGATTTTCTGGTCTCCAGCCCACACGCTGATCTCGTCGACCTCTTTGATTCGTATGGCAATACTTCGTCGTCGGTTTGCGAGGGTGCATGGAGCATTGCTCATGATTCGTCAGTTTCACTTTGGTGCCCTCGCTCATTGATACTGATCCTACCATCTAGCTATAGGACGCCACTCTGCATCCTCTTCCCTCCGAACATCACCGCTGCAGCAAGCTTCATCTTAGCTCAATGTGTTGTCGATGGTCCAAATGCTATGTCACTGGATGCCCGCATCTCATCACCTTCCCCATCTGCGTCGCTCCCAACTCCCCCGTCTCATAAACCAGCATCCCCTGTTTCGTTCCGCTTTGCCATTGATTTCTTTGCATTTAATGAATCGCAACTTGCATCCCTTGCAGGTATGTTGACCTTTCCTGTGACTAGGCCTCGAGATGTAACTATCCTTAGACGCTCTCAGTATCTTGGTAGAATTCTATGCATCCCAAGACGTAGAAGGATCATATCCATATCTTGCCGCAGTAGCCTCAGTAAGCATGGTCACCCAATTCTGTGCAACGGACTCGTAAGACATGCTCCGTACGGTAGATCCCACCCCCCTCCAACTTAACTCAGCGCGATCGGTTTCACGTCCCGCCTTCTCAGCTGTCACTTCCTCAGAACCCCACTGGTCTTCATCCGTCAGGAGAGGGTCTTGGAAGAACGCCTTCGTCTCATGGTGGGGACACCCCTTCTCATAACCAAAACGACAGCTCCATTTCTACATTCCAAAGCCAAAATACGAAAAGCGGACACCCATAATAACCAACTCAAAAGATCCAATGTCCTGTCAACGCGGGCATCTGGTTTCCCGTTGATGGGCCTGGGGTGGCGTTGTTGGCCTCAAAATCTGCGGGATTCTCTTGTTCCTGCAACCTATTGCCCAATACCCACGCTTCAATATGTTCACGCGTCTTGGACTTCCGGTGAGGCCGCGGGAGTAGCGGGAGTCCTACCTCAGAAATTTGGGGTGACATGATGCTTAGGACGCCAGCAGATGTACCAGCAGCTGGGTAAATGAAATTCATGTTTGGATATATACTTCTGGCAGTATGTGGTAACGCACCTTGACTCTTTCCGTCCCAATATGATTCAGACGGGACTGGCGTAGAGAAATCAGCGTCATTGCTCTGTGATATCGATAACGCTTGAATGCCTAGACTGTTTACAGGCTCTGGGACCTACAATTTGAAGAATTTTGGTGAGTCGCGTTGCACTCATTTATAGGAGGTAAAGTGCGAGAGCAGCCGCCGAATTTGCACCCATCACATCATAAACTGTGCAAAGATTTTCCTTGGGTGAAGATAGGCTTTCTTGACCCACCTGAGGGATCAGGGCCGTTTTTGGTAAGCGCATAGCGGACGCTACCCAAAAGACAAGGTGCTCAAGAACGCTGGGTCCATATTCATCATAGTTGTATACGGACGTGATGAAGCCTGCCGTCCATCCTAGCATCGTGGCTTGTCAGAAGGACTTCTGGCAAATATGAAGTACGCATTCACCTTTGGTAAAAACCCCGAACGCCCATTGGTTGTAGCTTGTAACGCAAAACCTAGAATTAGTGAGTCCTCCCACACTGGATCTATGATGCACAGTAACTACCATCGAGTGTTGTTCGATCTACATTTGTCCCAAGTCTACAAGGAGGTATTGTTATGCGAAACACGAGCAGCTTCCCAAAAACCCACCTTTGCCCACAGGCGTTCAGAGCTTTGAAGAGGTTTGGGATATTCCTGACCATTCAAATGAGAAGGTGGCATCTTCAGATTAGGTTAGCGTTTCAAGGAGTCGGTTGTAAGCCATTGAGCACTCCATACCGAACGGCATTTGATGAACTCGTCCATATCTTGGGATGACAATATCCAAGGTGGCTGATACACCACGAGAAGGGATTCGTATCCAACTTCAGCAATCCTTGCTGGGTCGACGATGTCGCGAGTCCACATGAAGTAGTCGATGATATCGTTATCTTTGGCAAGATTAGGACTGCGCTGGAAACCCCAACCAGCCGTCGATGGCCAGAGCAGGTGGAGGATTCGCTGAGTCGTCATAAGTACAAGATTGTCAATCCATGACGATAGCCTAAGGGCGAGTTAGCCTGACTGGGGCCAACGATGCTCAGATAGCGCGTGCATTACCTCGACAGGTCTGGCGGCCGTCGAAGCCATGGTCTTGAGATAGCGAATACAGGAGAGCAGGGGATGGAAAGTCTCTCGCCGGTTGCACTGTCCTCATCTTCTATACATAGCGATTGATCTGGAATCAATTCTTCCGTCCCTTTTGAGAAAATAAATAAGTCGAACTCGAGAAACTGAAAAAGCGACTTACATTCCATTATGTGTTTTTCCAGAGGCTCATCCGGCAGTTTCACTGTACGCTGGAGATGCCTCCAAGGTTCGTTGCGCACCCGTAGATGGTTGAGGTGGCTTTTATGGCCGCTCGGGGGTACCTCTGGGGCAGATGGATCACATTTGAGTTGAGGGAGTTGCGCTTCGCGAATATAGCAACGGAGGTTGTCGGTACCACGATAGGCCATCGAGGCAGAAGGGATGGAGGTATGTGGTTCAAGCCTGAGTGCATTTATATACTCGAAGGCAAGGCGAACAAGAGCCCCAATTGTATAACAAGGCGAGGAAAACAAGAGTTCCGATTTTGTGACAAGGTAGGTCGTTATAAGTGGTGTATTACATAAACAAGGTGAGATCCAGCTCGAGGGCGTATCAATTTTTGGGCTAGGCTCATGGATGGACGGCTACCACAGCAGCGATATCCGGTCTTTCTTTCGACAAACAGTCGGTGCATCGAGTCTGACTGACCCTGATGGGGTTCTTGACAGGGAGCGACATAAGCCGGATACACGAGTTGGATTTGCAGGCTAACATAACGCATGAAGATGGTGGTCTCGTGCGGAGCGAAAAGAAGGGGCTCACCAACATGTTGGTGCCTCCTGCTAAAGAGACAATTTGGGTTCAGGCAGTCTTGACCTCTGGTAGACATGGACACGAAGTGACCACATTCGGTGTGGAAGCGACCATCGATAATCTGCAGGCGAAGTTATCAGTGCACGGTAACGGATTGAGGTAGTGGGCAGCAGACGTTATAGCACATGATGTAGTGGTACAGGTATTGAGGTATACGAAGACTGGGTGATGTGATGCCCAGCCCCAATGATGACCGCTGAATTTATCTGCCAGGGCTTGGACGATGCATGCTGGCCTCACGTCTTCGATCTCTTCGTGGTGCATCAAGACCAGGAAGGGCGGAACATGCCGCTGCGTTGAAAGTAATTAAGCTACAGGAGTTGGAGTGATCTTGGGCCGCGAATGAGCTGGAGTTCGAAGGATATGCCGTGCCGTGGTAGCCCTGTGCATTGGCATGGCTGAAGAGACACTCAATGCCAGGGAGTCCCTGCAACGTAGAATCATTTAGCCAGTATAGAGGTGTGGTGGAGGCAAGTCAATCACCGATCGGACATACCAACTGTTTCATTGAAACGTAGGACAGCGTAATAAGTCTTACAACGTAGACCATACTGGACTGTGGATGAAAGAGTCAAGAAGCTTATTTTGTCTCCGCTTCCCCAAGCGCTGTGCCGAGAGCCAGCACAGTGAACATGAGGCACTGGCAGAATCACCTCGTGTCGTACTGAGGCCGAGGAGAACAGTAAAGGTGGGGAAACTCCAGACATGAAGGGCAAAGTTTCGTTGATTAATCTTATTGAAGAACTTGCCAGAAGGATGTATATCTATGTATATGTTCGAACGGGAACAACCTTTCGAACATAAGGCCAAGAGCCGGTCATCCCAGGGTTAGTCCGCCTGGAAAGGGTCCAATTCTATCGACCGGGGAAAGGACACGTTGAATTCATATCAGAAGAAGTGCCTATGCCCCACGATTGCGGATTTCTTTGACAAGCTGGACCTTTTTTCGCACCTTGACCTGCAGTCAGCAGCAGTTCGTAGTATATGTTGACGGGACACGTACTTCATTAGCAAATTGTTTGCGCCAGCGTTCACTACTAAGTCTGCGCCGTTTAACCCCCTTCTTTTCATGCCGCTCTTGCATGCGCACGGTCGCTCTGACTTTGTTTCGGCTCAGGATGATGTCTAGCCTTCGGTACGCCTCGCCAAATCCCTCTCGTCCCACGTACACCGTTCGGCCTGAGGGATGCAAGGGTTGATATAAGCCAAAAGAAGTCAGGATAAAGAAGGTTATGGCGCACCGGAATATGCGTTGGCTGGAGTTACCACTTTTTTGGTGACGTCTGCATGGCTCATTGCCCAGATTTCATGCGGAGTTTGGAGACTACCTGGTCTGGACGTGGTATTGGGGAGACTCTGAAACACGGTGTTCCAAGACGGGTCTCGCTGTGGCGTCGCAGGATGAGGTGGTAGGAGAGAAGAACCAGTTGGGGGAGGCGTCGGTGTCGCGGGTGTCGAGTACGGCCGGGAGCGCAGTGCTATCTGAAGTTGACGCGAAGAGGCCGACAGAGGCGTATTCTGACGACAAACGCGTGACACGGCGCGAGCCAAAGTTGAGAACATTGCCAATGCTTCGGGTTGTCGAGGAACGTGAAGAGGACAATCGGGCGCTTGTCGAGCCCAACTTCCTTNCCCCCCTAATAAAATGCCCTCTGACATTTTACTCGAGGAATTCGAGGTCTGTTTGCTTGCTCAGAGGTTGCTTTCGCCATCACCAGTAACGAGGAAGTGCCTAGGTTCTCGAATCGATATATCCCACTGAGCTAACGAGTTCGTCCCTACACCCAAAAATCTTTCGTGTATCCCAAAACTAAGTCCTGCCGAAAGAAATATCTGACACCGATATCGAGATTGCGGCTGAGCCAGACGATCCCGGAGACAGCGGCGAAGTTGGTTGAGTGCAAGGCTGTTTGCTCTGGAGACTGCGCTAATTCTCCAAGCAGCTCAACTTGTGCTGAAAGTTCATTATCCTGAAAACTATCCCGACGTCGTACCAGACCTGTCGCTTGAACCTACAGAGGGTGATTTCGACGACGATGAACTCAATACACTAACCAGTGGACTACAGTCTGTCGTAGGTCCCCCTCGCCCAGCTCGCATGTACCGATCGCTCAGTGTGTACTAGGGCAATGATAACCTTGGAATGGCCATGACATTTACACTTGTTTCGCACCTGCGCGAGAGTCTCTCCTCACATATTAAGGAGAGGGCTCTGAAACGAGAACGCGAAGAAAAAGAGAAGGAGCGATTGGCGTTAGAAGTATTATTCCAACTCCAAGTCAATCTATTACATTCTGATCATGTATTACCAGGCCGAGGCCGCACGGACGCGCGGTACTCCCGTCACGGTGGAGTCATTCAAGGCATGGAAAGTCAAGTTTGAGAAAGAGATGGCGATTAAGAAGGCTCGAGATGAGGAAGAGAGGCTGAAGGGCCTGACACCTAAGGAGCGTGAGGAGTACAAGAAAGTTGGCACAAGATTTACTGGTTGGTCGGGCTCTTACTCAAGTCAAGCAACTCACTGAAAGCTTGAAATACTCTAGGACGTCAGTTATTCGAGCGTAACAGAAACCTCGAAGAGGATGCACTCATGGAAGAAGGTACTGTTTCCGTGGATATCAGTCAGTATGATAGAACACATGTCGAAGACGAAGCGGAGGATGAGCATGTAACATTTAGCGATAGTGATTAAGTTGAGCCCCCGACTTTCTAGAACAACATTAGAGACCTCGTAAAGTATCATCGTACATATAAACGGTGGGTGGTCCTACATATAACTCTACAGGCCCTGCAGGAGACCTTTCTGACCTTCAACGCCATCCAAAGTACCTCCGCCCTCGATCTCTTGACAGCCAATATCGTCCCTTCCATCCTCTCTCAAAAAGCCATCAGCGCACATGCGCGTCGGACGTCCCCGAGGCATATCCCCGAGGGAAATGCCTTTCCCAACCAAACTCAACCATTCTAGCACTGGTTTGGTAACCCATCGCTTCACGTTCAAGCCCTGGTCTGTTTCGAACCAGCCCAGATGACCGCCGCTTGGGGTGAGGGCCATGACTACGTACCCACTATCTCCACCCTCCATAGGGACGTCTTGAACGACAGGATCGTCAGCGGCATTGATAGCCAAGAAGGGTATCTTAACGTCGCCTAGAACCTTGTGGCTCGATGCCCATTGATAATAGTCGGCAGCTGTTTCGAATGGAAAGGTAGGGGGAGATCCACCCGCTACTCGAGTGAATGTATTGTCGAACTCTTCCATGGTGGGGCTTTTGAGTTCGAGAGCATTGACAAGGGCCTTCGCAACACGATGATCGGGGTCTTTCGAAAGCGCAATAACATGCTTCTTGAGAAGATTGAGTAGATTGGTACCCATGCCTTTTGCGTAGACCTGCTTTCCAACGAACGTGCTGTTGAGGCTAAAGATAACGGATCAATGAGAAGAAAACGATCCCATAACTCAGATCTTACACGTCGTTATTACGAGCAAGATCCCAGGGCTGAGGCGAGGTCAGGTGTCTCGATCAACATGGCTTCACATAAAACAGTCATCAGAAACACTTACGCAGGCAAGGGCGCACATTGCTGAGAGCCTACTTTGCTCGCCTTCCTCAGCGATATACCGGGTTAAGACATTAGCTCCAAGCGAGAAACCCAACCCTAGCAGTGGTGCTTGAGGATATCGCTGAGCGATATACGCTAACGCTGTTCGGATATCATCCGTGTGACCAGCAGAATACAACTGCTGGCTGGTGATAGGAACCCCAGCACCTAGGTGAAGGGTCGTTACAATTAATTTCGCAGTATTAACGGTGTAAAAGAGGGGGGTACGCACAACCTCTGAAATTGACCACGACTGCACGATAGCCGAGGCCGCCTTCAGCCACGGGCATGCATGCAGGTCGCAAGATACACCTTACGTAGGATTCATAAGAGCCTTAAACGTGATATTCATCAGATACGAATGCAGAACGGTAATCAATGGTGCAAGTCTAACCTCCCGTCAGACCATGCATCACGACGACAATTGGAGCATCTTTGGGAGTTACGGTAGGATCTGCAGGGGTGAAGTCGAGGCCGCTATAAAAAGAACACGATTGTGAGTATACTAGGACATGACCAGTTATCACACAATGATACTGACAGTGTTCCGCCGTCTTGTAAACGGAGGTATTTCCTAGCAGGAAGATGCGTCAAACCAAACAATCGATTTTGGAGGGTATACGGGGGACTGACCTTTCATAAAGGACCTTGTCTGTCTTCGTGAAATCGCCAAGGACGCAGTATATGGTTTGAAGGTGCCCACTATCAACAAGTTCAGACCGATCGTATACACTTTGCAAGCATGGCTCGCTTTACTTGAACAACCACCAGGCCGGAGTGAATTCTTCGAATAGGCTCTTGCAATGGCTTTCAACCAGGTTTCTAAGTGATAGTCGGAGTGGTCCACCAGACGATTCCAAGGTGGTTGTGGTTTGGATGTAAACGGGATTAGAGGGGAAGTGGGTGCGAGTCGACCTTGATCTACTGAACAGCGAGCCCATCTTGTGAAGCCTGGTGGACTTGAGATGTCCTAGCGAGAGAGAGGATTGGAGGTGAACAAGAGAGTTCGGGCATCGCCTGCAACCAGCTGAGACACCCGAGGAGTATCGGAGGTAACTCAGCAAGCTCTATGGGGCTTACATAAAAAATGCGTGTCTCGGAGGCGTTCAAGTCCGAGACAATAAGGAGAATTCAGGTAAAATACTTCCGGTATGTGGCTAGTATACTCTCGCTTCGAGTACGTAGTACAGAACAGAGGGAAATATGTACAATGAGTCTGACGTCGTCTCAAGCTTCTCGTTCGCATGGTTGGACAGCGGCGATCCTTTTTTCTTTGCTTTTCTGCCCCACCATGTCCAAGCCAAACTCCACAGCGAATGCAAAATCTTTGTACAAAACACATCCTTGTCGTGTAAACACCTTTGTGCTTTCGGCAGACAGCAACCTAACGTCGCATCTTGTTGTAGCACTTTGACGACAAGGGTAGGCCGTTGGAAGCAGGTTGCAATCAAGGGAAAAAGTGTCGGTGAGTTGGGATTGTTGGTGTAACCAAGCTACATTCTAACAAACGTTCAATATCAGATATCTACATCCTGAAGACGCAGACTGGAACTCTGCAGTTCGTAAAATGGCACTCAGAGCCCAGCGTGAGAGAGCAGATAGGAAAACAGGCGACAGCGATGCATATATTCGGGACCAGAGACGAACAGACGATAGGCCGTTTAAAGATTCTCGCTCAAATCGACGTTCAGATCCTCTACCACCCCAAGCTGACCTCTTCCTTCGGTTCAAGGGTGATCGTGAGGAAGAGGTCGTAAAAAGGCATGGCGATAGTTACGTTCCAGATAGAGACGATGTTAGACAAGCGAGCGACGAACGTTATCGAAGACACCGTGGAGGATCCCGTCAAGACAACAGAGACAAGGGCCGAGAGAAAAACTCGCGAAACCTGGAAGAAACGATAACGCTCCCAAAGATTGAAGAAGCTGATACCACACTCAAGCCAGTCCCGGTCCAAAATGAAGTAAGTTGAACACTTTTAAGGGAGAATGTATGACTGAAAGTCCACCAGAACGCTGAAAGCACTGAACCTGTCCTGGTCCCGGAAGCCACAATTCAAGTTGAAGTAATCGCGAAGACGGCTGACGAAATCGACAGGTTCCGTGAGATATCTAGGTTTGGAGGCTTATTCATGTTGAGGCTGTGATACTCATCATACGTTTTTGGGGACAGGTTAGCAGGCTGTGCGATGCAAGATGCAGCTATGAGAGTAGACGCGGAAAGGAAGTTAAGTGCCTACACAGGCCTATCCACAAGTGTGGCCAATGTTTCGTCCTCAGCTTCGAGGATGATGGCTCCCGCTCTAGCGGAAATGTTCCTCCAGCACGCAGAAGCTAAGAAACGTGCGGAAGAGAGTGCCACGGCCCTAGGGAACGCATGGGAAGAGGTAATGAAAGAGCACCAACGGGAGACACAACGGGTCGTCAACGAAGCCCTTAAACAAGCCTTAGAGAAGATGGAAGCCAAAGGGCAAGAACTCGAGGGGCTTCGTCGCCGAGTGTCGCCTGCGGAACCTATAAAAAGAGGCAGCGATATGCATGGCGAGAGGGGACGCGGCGGTGATGCGGCTGATTACGATCGCAGAGGGACGAACACAAAGCGTCGCCGTATCGGTGGCTACGAGCCAGGTCATGGAGGCCGGAGAGAAGGAGACGATCCAGGAGATGTATTGGAGCAGCTGAAGCGACAACTTGATGAACAAGAGCGGCGCATGCAGGCATTGAAACATGAGAATGAACAGGTAAGCCGTCTAGTTAGTAGCCGCGGCAGCGCGCTGAGTCTGACTCTCACCGACACACTTACAATAGCTGAGGCATGGTGGTAGAGGACTCTGAGGAGGAGTTTCGATGTTTGTGATCCACAGATCTTGTGACAGAAAATCATGTGACCGTAGATGTTCATACGCGTTTCGAGGTTCCTCTCTTTCCAAGTTATTCCAACCTTGAGCTTGAGTGGCAGCACACGCCCTGGGGGACTCGAACCATTTACATGCATACGCAAATAAATGTCTCAGACAGACAACCAATCATCCTCCGACTCTCCTTGTCCTCCTCCCACAACCCCTGGAGAACTCGACGCTGCAGGTGACTCCAGCGCTGGAATCTCAGTTCCGTTGCTAGCACCTTTACCAACGAGAAGATCACCCTCGATTCTGGAAGTACACAATCAAGGCGACTCCGAGGAACTTGTTGATGCCGTCGACGGTGGCTCTGACAATGAAGTTGCTGAACTTCTTGGCGGTGAAGTTTCCGAAAATCAGGGTGTTGGACCAGTTGGCAGACTGCCGATACCTGACGATGGTATGTTGATTTACTTTCTGCTGCTGCCTTTGATGCTGTTTTGCGACGATTGATCTTGACACAGAGCCCTCCTCTGTGCTTGCATCCAGGATAATCAGGGCCCACGATAATCCCTCACCTCCTCCCGACGCCCTGTCTATATCAGCCAGCCTTGGCAGGGGAATAGTGATGCTCGAAGATGGGATGGACGACGAAGATTCAGCGGAAGTACCTCCGTTCGCACTGTCGACCTCCAGGGAGCCCACCCCGACACCAGAACTCTCCGATCGTGCCATGGATCCCTTTCCACCATTAGACGCTAATACTTTCCTGCGAAGGCCCACCGAGTCGGAGCCCTGTACACATCCTCCTGCTGCCTTGCAACCGTCTCCCGAACGTTCGGCTGCGACACCCCCTCCGCAGACCCCGTCACCTGCCCTTTCTGACCATTCAGACCACGGTGTGTTTGGACCCCATTCATCAACTTCACGACTAAGATCCATCATAGAACCCGATGCGAACGCTCCGCACGCGGACATACCCATGGAAAGCTCAGACGGGCCTGCGTCTGAAAATACCGCATTGCCTATTCCATCTATATTTCCTAATCATACCCCACAGCTTTCCAACCTCGTTACTCCTCCCAAATCCTCGAATAATACCGCTGACGGCTCTCCTTCGCGCATCCTTCGTCGCTCACCTCGACGTAGTGTTGCTGTGTCATATTACCCACCGTTCAGTGCCGCTGGTACATCTTCTCAACCTCCCCCGCCTGCGCCCATACGCTCTCCCGCACCGAAGACGTCACGCCCGCCCACGTCGGTGCTTCAGTCAGATGAGGCTGAAGGGGATAGCGATCCTAAAGGGAAGAGGAAGGCTTCCCCAGAATCTCAGGGTGACTTCTCTAATGCCATTAGACAACTTGGTTCTCTATCACCAGACTCAAACCGCCTACTATCTCAACTTAGTTTTGACACCAATCTACCATCTTTGTCGTCTGCGCTAGATGCAGCAAGCAAACCTCCAGAGCGGAACGGAACTCGCCTAGAAGATAGCCTAGTACCCGCGCCGCTATTTCCTCATTTATTCGATGGTCCTCAAAGAATACCGATGACCCCCAAGCGAGTGGGTAGTCCGAAACGAGGGACAAGTCCATCCAAGTTCCAAATTAATCCCCCATTGGCAGAGGCTTCTCAGTCTCCTGCGCGTCGCATCCCGATCGAACAAGCCGTTCAGCAAGGCTATCTCTCCCCACAGAAAGCAGCTATATTTAATTCCGCAAATGCAGCTACACCAGCCGGGACATCTCGTATGCCCACTCTCAATATACCATCATCTGATTCACCAGCTCGCAGGATCGCCGCTGGTTCGTCGAATAAGGCGCCGCCGTCCAAGTCGAGTCAACGGACCGCTCCTTCATCAAAGAAGCCCACGCATACCAAAGATATCAAAGCTTCAACATCTAGCCAGCTCCCACCTAGTACTGGAATACAAAGTACTTTACCATTCCCCATGGTACCCGCCAAGCCTTTACCTTCTTCTGCTGTCGCTGGATCATCAACCGCTCCCCCCTCCTCGAACCCAATCTCACCTTCCAAGTCAAGCTTGAAACAACCTAGTAGCAAGATACCTCGCCCTGTCACGAAACCATACGCTCGTCCGATTGCACGAAATGTGTCCAAACAGCAACCTGTTGATATCCCTACGTCGCCTGTGCGTTGCTCAAATTCCTGTCCGCCTATTTTGTCCTTAATTTTTCTTGTAGTTGAAGAAATCTGTCACACCTGCTGTCAGTGGCTCGACCAAAGCCACGAAATCTGTCGTTCGCGAGAAACCTATCCGATCGGCCTTACCCTCGACTTCATCACCCCTCAAACGAAAACGACAGGATTCAAAGCCCACTGCACTTCGACCTGTCGTAATGATTGACAAGAAACCCCCTTTTGTTGGTAAAACGTCGACGACGGAGCCAAAATCCAAACCTAAATCTCCTCCCAAGCAAAGAGCCCAATCTCCGTCCTTGGTACCTTCCGTTGATGCTCCCATAGATGAGACTAGTCCCATGCGTGTGAGCCCCGACGTTGAGGAACGCGACGTCAAAGGACGAAGTACCGATTCCTCCCCTCAGGTCGTCGATACTCTTACCAACAACGATCATCCCAACACCACCCCCTCATTAAAGCCACCCGATGCCTATCTTGAGACTCTGGCGTTAACTCTACAGCAAGAGGATAGCAGCGGGGTTCGACGGACGACACGAAGTCGCAAGCCTGTTCAATATTTTCCTCCACCAGAGCCACTTGCTTACCCAGAAACTCGACCGCTTCAGTCACGGCGCAAGGCAGGGACTGCAACGTCTACTGAAGAAGGTTTCGCTGGCATGAGTGCGACGGCTCTCAAGAACCTTACATCTAACAATACAGCCCGGAATCAAGTTTACTCGACGGTGACCCTTGAGACTGAGGTGATTAGAAAAGATGGAAGTCGGCCTGACAGTCCCGTTGTCAAAGTAAAAACGGTTTCAGAGCGGGAACAGGAAGATCGTGGCCAAATGCGACGGGCGCGAGCTGAACGACGAGCGAAGCGTCATATGTTAGTGGATGGAGAGGGCTCTGCTGATGTGACGCCGCAGAGCCCGCCGAGTAGTCCTTCACCGGGCGCGCGCGAATCCCTTGATTCCGTGGATGTTGAAGTGAACCTGAACGACAATGTGGTGAATGATCTACCAATGAACGGCCGCCGGGGGGTGAAGTGGCGACCATCTTTGACGAGGTTCGTCATCCTGGATGATATTAAGCCTGGAAGTCGCGCAAGGGCAAATGAAAACGCTATCAAGAAAGGCTGCCTTGCACCTAAAGCTAAGGTTCGTCTGACCGAGTCGTTTGAAGCCGTTTCGCTTACCAACCCTTATAGGCCATCCAACTGGATACACTGGGTAACTTGCCCAATGCCAACTCCCCTTTGCGAGATTTAGTCCAGGAGAATATAACGGTTAAGAAGTTTGTATATGATGATGACATAGAGCCCGAGGAGGAGGTCGTTGTTGTGAAGAATACGCGCTCAAGGAAGAAGAAATCATGACATTGACTCGATCTTGATCACGGTGATTTACCGTGTTGCGTATTCTGGCAATTGTATCGAATCTACGCGTATACTCTGATTACATTTACAATGGGCTACATGGTCGCACGGTATGCGACGCCAGCAGATGCTTGGTTGACTGGGAACACAAGCACTTCCGCGATGTTCACATGAGGAGGACGTGATGCAGCCCAGACTATCTCCTCGGCAATGTCTCCAGCAACAACTAGTTATTTGTGTCAAATCATGCTTCAAGTTCAATATACCACGAGATCTTACGGGGTTGAATGCCTTCGTACACCTTCTTGGCTTTGCTAACATCCCCACGGAATCTGACGATGGAGAACTCCGTCTCCACCATGCCAGGCTGGATCTCCGTGACTCGAATGGGCGTGTTGACCAATTCTCGGCGCAAGGAACCGTTGAAAGCGTTGACGGCGAACTTGGTGGCACAGTAGATACCTCCACCGGCATAGGCTTCGCGACCAGCTATGGAACCGATGTTGATAATGTGACCTGAGTTCGAAGCTTTGAACTCTGCAGATATACGTCAGTAAACTACGCGGATAAAGCGCGTTGAAGAGACCGACGTTTCACAAAAAGCTGCGTTATTTTGATCAAACCAAGGACGTTTGTCGAAAACATAGATTCGACATCGGCATCGGCTATGTCACCAATGTGCTCAAGGCCCTTGACAAACCTAGAAGGGTAGGATAGTCAGTAGGAGGACCTTGCCGTCTAGGAAACGGAAACTCAACCCGGCATTGTTCACTATGGAAGAGGTAAGTACGGCAAAGAAACCCAAGGACGACGCAATCATCTCACCCAGTATGTCAACTTTCTTGAGGTCTTCGGGTATCTTGTCCAAGATGGAGGTGACCTGTTCCTTGTCTGCTAAGTCTGCTTGAATGGTGGCAAACTTGCCGCCCTGGGTGGCACCAGATGCTTTGTGGGCCGAAGTACATTCACTGGCCACGGTCTGCAAAGCATCTGCGCGACGAGCGACAAGTATGACATTAGAGCCAGCCTAAGCGTAAGTCTTAGCACGACAGGAGCTTCCATGCAAAGTGATTCACTCACCCTCGCGAAAAGGATGGCAGTCGCCTGAATAGAATATTAGCAGTGGGCCTCGTGAGTAACGGAAGTTCGCTTACGGCTCCTATTCCGGAGCTCGCTCCAGTGATGAGGACTGTCTTTCCAAGGAGACGGGAAGCGTTGAATATCGACATTAAATAATCGGAACGCAAGCAGGAAAGGGTGATAGAAGGGTTCGAAGGTCCAAGAGATAGAGTATATCCTTATCTGATCAGCATGGTGCAATGTTCGCGCAACTGTGGCCTGAGATAGCTGACACAGTGGGTTGGAAGATAGAATTTGAAATTTCCCATGATGGATGCTCGGTGGGATGCTCTTCTGGATTGGCTACGCGACCATGGCATGAAGATTGGCGACGAAGGCTTACTTGTGGAACGGAAGGAACGACCTGACGCTGGATTTGGGCTTTTCGCGTGTCGATCGTGTCCACCTTCAACTGACTTGTTCACCATCCCTGCCAATGCCCTGCTCAATTCGAAGACCTTGTCGCCTCATTACCCGTCCTCCAGTAAACTCAGTGCGACGTGTCTAATCTCGCTTCACCTCCTCCTGCATCGGCCCATTGGCGAGGATAACTCGGCTGATCCACTTTTTGGCCCATACATCTCTGTCCTACCGAGAGACTTTGAGAGCCATCCATTGACCTGGAGAGTGCGCCGCGAACTGTCTTCAGATACTGTCGTAGAGGGCAAGTTATTAGAGAGTTTGCCAGGTTCGGTAAAATCTGGGTTGAATGAACTCTGGATGCGATTGATAAAGGATTGGAGGCTATCATGCAATTACGTGGTGAGGGCTTCGTTGTGTTACCTTCCCTCCTGTGATTCGAACATTGCATAACTCCAAACCGGTAGAGGACCCACAAAGACTTGCTTTCCAAGTCAGCAACGCGTACTCTCGCGTTCGAGCAGTTCAACGAAGACAATGCAGACATCTTGCTGGACTTTACATGGGCCTGGCTGAATGGTGGGGAGCTTGAAAAAGCTCATTTTAAGCATTCTCATTGATGTCGAGACCTTCATTTGCAGTCAATACTCGATGTATCTCCTACCGCATCAAGACGGCCAGCTCTGACCCCGACAACTTTACGTTATGTCCTATCCTGGATTTCGCGAATCATAACCCAGATACATCTGCTGGTATGACACCTTTGCACCTTTCTGGGGATATATGGAACGCGCCGTCGGCTACGTGCAAGGACTTTACTCTGAGAACTTCGGGCAAGTCGGCGACGGGCTCGGGAGACGAGCTTTACCTGACGTACGGAGCCCACTCGAACACGACGCTCTTTCTCGAATATGGTTTCATCAATCCATTCACTCATAAAGCGATCTTGGAGGGTTCGTTCGCTGGCGAAGTGGACGTTGGCGAGGCAATGCAAACTCTGTTCAACTCAGGGGGATCGAAAAGGGGTGCCTGGCTGAGGGAGGTCCTGGAAAGGGAAGGTTATTGGGGGTGCGTCTTTGTGGGCTGCTCACGAGCGATCGATATGTTTCCAACACTGCCTTATGATAGAGATTGGACATTGCACTCGGCGCCTGCTCCTGCCCATCCCTCTTTCCGCCTGATCACAGCATTGAGGTTGCATAGCCTGGTCAGAAGCGATGGCTTTGATGATCAAGACGAGTCGCTAGAAAGGCTGGTTCAGTCGTGGAGGGAGGTTCATCTGGGCGTCCTTGAATTCATCTCTCAAAGTAACGAGACGGCGTGGAGAGGGANTACTTGAGCATCTCTGCGTCGATATAGAGCAGGAGGCGGCAGAGGGGCTTGAAAAAACCAAGGCCATGTCGAGATCGCTTGACGACGCGAATTTGAGTGCATGGGAGGTTTTTATGGTTGGGAATGTAGAGCAGCTATGGATAGAGCGCGGAACTGTAGCCAAGGCAGTTCGCAAGAGCCTACAAACAGGCTGTGAATTTTGAGACTCCTGACCGCACGCGAGTGCCGCTTACATAAACTCTGAACTGAAGGCTGCAACTGCAACTTTCTTTCCTTCAAGTCAGCTCCGTATCTCTACCTAGCACCCATGGCGGTCGAACGCCTCCTGGCCACCAGAGCCCAAAAGGCTTTCATTCTGACAAGTTAGTCCCTCTTTTGTCGCTTTCATGGCAGCCGTACTCACATTTCGCGTCAGTCACGATCCGTATGTCCCAGTCCTTCGTTTCCTCGCACGAGTTTCACCAGGAATCGACATCGCAGAGGCCATTATCGTTCTCGTCATGGTCGCAATAACATTTTCTCTCGTACGCTCGCGTGGTTTTCCTGGGGGGAACTTCGTGTCTTAGTCTATCGTATTGTAGGTGTCGGATGCGATTGATTCTTTCGACAGTAATTCTGGATACAAGGTCCGTCATGTGGTCAATCGTTCTTGGTGTATGACCTCACTTCCTCTGCTAGACTCTTCCCTGTTTTCTTGCCCTCTTCGCACTGGCCGAGTAAGTCTCGTACCTACTCCTCCTGTAGCCAGCTTGCCAATGCGGCGTCCTCAGAATATTTCAACTCCTGATGGCTTTCGATGCACTACGCTTGCGCAATGTTATCCAACTTCTCGGTATCCTCAGTGAGTGTCTCAGGTTCATCCCCCAAGGGCGAATAATATTCATCCAATTCGGCTCCTTAGTTTTTCATCTGGGTATGATGGTCTTCGCCGCTGTCCAGGTTGAACAAACAAGGATAGCCTTGGTGATTGGGGAGAACTGCGACACTGATTGGACATCAACGGTATGTCCGTCCCAGTTTCACATCTTTTCCCAGCTGCTCAGCTCGCCTTCAGCTATGTGATGGTCCCGGTAGCTTGTGGAATCGCGTCGAGCCCTTCCTCATTGTAGCTCCCTGTGTCATCGCAGCGTCCTGGATAGTCATGTTGTTCTTCGTCAAGCAGCTCTATGCAGAGTTTGGGTGAGCCCGCACATTCCGGTTTTACATCACGCCCCTTACGCATTGTAGTTGGGCCATTTTCCATGTCGTGGGAGCGAACCCCAAGATGAAGAGTGCGTTTTGTCGTTCTAACCCGATACCCCATTTGCTGAGACAGGGTATAGCGATGTACCAGTGGTATCAAATCATGATTTGTCTCCTCAAATTCGACTTTTTCTGCTTCACGGGCGTCACAATGCAGGTCAGCAATTGATTATGCGTGTCTTGACTTTATCTGACGCAGTAGATCTATATAGCTCCTTATCATTGTCCTTAATAGGGACTCTGCAGAGTTTGGCATCACTATCGCAGCCATACCCATTGTTCTATTCTTACTTGCAGCATGCGGCTATTCAGTGCAACGAGAGATCAAGTGGTACGTGGCGGACTCCACCCATATGATAGTCTTATGACCTCCCGTCCAGGCTAATGTCTATATCCCTTGTAATCATGCTGGCTGCCATGAGTTACTGTGCGTGCTATTCCTCTTGCTAATACCACATCGATACTAATCTCCGCTGTTGGCCGTGGTCTTTAGTCAGTAAGTGTCCTACCGCTCCCCGGAACTTTCGGCCATAAGCTCACCTGTCTTCTTCCATCCCAGTCTACAAGCTTGTCCGCTTTTACCAACCTGCTTCCCGTGATCAATACGTCTCCACACGAGTGTCTCTAACCATCTTCAGTTCGTCCATTTGCCGCATGCATAGTCTGTGTCTGACACACCCACAGCGATTGTTGCTTTCCTCATCCTCTTTGCAACCTTTGTTGTTGGATTACGATGCTTCTCTGACTTCGACCAAGGACTTGAATCCTCCAAAACACATGGTAGGACTTGGAATCATGTCCATATGAGTATCTAGCTTACCCTTTTGTCAAAAGCTCTCCAATCACGACCGAAGCTCTCCAATGGCGACTCGGCGGCGAGTATGTCTCAAATTGGCCGCAATTCGTCCTACATGGCAGGACAACCGCTCCAGCCAAGGATATCCATCGAGTAATCTCATACCTTGCGTCCGTGTCCTTTCGCCCTTGCTCTTCCCGAAGCATGACTACCCCATTTCGACCAATACCAAGTACACTATTTTCAACTACGACATGTAGCATCCCCTCTTTCTGACGACGTGCTTTACCTTCACTTGTATCTACTCATACCTAACTTTTTCTTGCTTATTTAACCGGAGGCCCTGATGGGTTTGCTGTTCATCGGACTATGTCACTGATCATGAAGGATGTACCCGTCAATCTTAAACTCGTTATTAGTACCTTTCGTAGATGTGCTCAAGTCAATAATCTAGTGTTTTAATCGTGTTTTACGACTACAACTTGGCGCCGGCATACGCCAGCTGCAGGCTCCGCAGTTGTGATCCAACGCCACAGTTCTCGTTGAGAAATGCTTTCAACGCGGTCATGGCGGGTTATTTTCCTTGACAAGGCAAGCCGTGGCCTCGACTCATTTCATGAAGACCAATTGACATGGCAGACAGACCAATATCATCGTTACGGGACTCACGGCGGCCTTCATTCTGTATACTCGCTCGGCTGCGGCGTTATACTTTGCCACTGGGGCCGTTCTATGCTCCCTCACCGTCAAGCTCATCAAGAGAGCTATCAAACAGCCTAGGCCTGTTGTGGAAAATAAACTGGGGAAACAGAAGATGAGCTATGGGTGCGTCTGCATTGGTCAAAGCTACTGCCATAATCGACACTGACGTTTTTACAGGATGCCTAGTACCCATTCTGCTACCATCTTGTACTATGGAACGTTTGTCCCAATTGCCTGCACTAGGCTACCCATCCATCCCACTCTTCCGACTGACCCCTTTGTCATTCGCTTCGCTCCTTCGTTGATTGTCGTGTCGTATGCCTACACCGTTGCGGCCTCGCGTGTGTGGTTGGGTCACCATACGTGGAAACAAGTCATAGCTGGCGGTGCCTACGGTATTGCATTCGCTGCAATTTGGTTTAAACTATGGGAAGAGGGTATAAATGACCATGGTCGGACGTTAGAGAGTGTAGTCAATACGCTTGTGCTCAATTACGCCGCGGGTGTGGCCCGGGAATGACGTTGCCCCCGATGAGCAAGCGAGCTCCTGTTTCTTTCCCCTGAGTCGTTAGTTCAAAGTTGAAGCAAACGCGCTCACACGTGATCGAGCATCCCTTCTCGATGGACGACAACGACCCAATCCACCAGTTCTTCCCAGGTCAGGAGGAAGTCGACCTATACGCGGTCTTGAACGTCCCACCGGACTCGAAACTTGATGCTATCAAGAAGTCCTACCGACGACTAGCCCTGCAATACCATCCGGACAAGCACGCTGCAGCTGACGAGCATGCGAAGGCCGACGCGTCTCTGAAGTTTCAGCAAATAGGTTTCTCTTACGCGGTGCTCAGTGATGATAAACGAAGAACTAGATACGACAAGACGGGAAAGACGGATGAAGGGTTTGACCTTAATGGCGATGAGGCGGGTTGGGAGGCGTACTTTGAAGACCTCTTCGACCAAGTGACACGCGGAAAGCTCGACGAAATGAAGAAAGAGTACCATGGTAAATGCCTGCCTCTCTGTCCACTTCATTCCCTCATTCCTTCGCTCTCATCGTAGGCTCTTCTGAGGAAATTAAGGACCTCAAACAAGCCTATCTCACTACCGACGGGAACATTGGCGAGATTATGACCCATATCCCCCACTCCACTCATGACGACGAGGCTCGCTTCGTCGTACTTGTCTCAGACCTTATCAAGGCTGGTGTCCTCCCCTCTCTACCCCAATGGGAAAAGAGCACGAAAGACGAGAAGGCTCGCCTAGTCCGCAAGAAGCAGAGCGAGAAAGAAGCTAAAGAGGCGGAGAAGTTAGCGAAAGATCTCGGGGTTTGGGATGAGTTCTATGGGAGTGGCAAAGTTGGCAAGAGGCAAGGCAAGGGCAAGGCCTCAGCGAAGGGTGCAGAGAGTGGACAAGATGATGAAGAAGACGTTTCCGCACTGCAAGCATTGATCTTGAAGAAGAAAGAGAAGAACATGGACTCTTTCTTCGACAATCTTGCCAATAAGTATGCTCCCACCAAGAAGAAGGGCAAAGGAAAACGGACTCACGAAGACAGTGAAGAAGAGTCGCCGAAGAAGAAAGGAAAACTCGCTCCTCCCAGCGAGGAGGAGTTCTCCAAGATTCAACAGAGACTCTTCGGAGACAGTTCGGACTCGAGGAAGAGAGAGGGAAAGAAAAAGGGGAAACGCAAAGCCAAGTCCTAGTCTCGCTTCTATCTGGCTTGTTTCTTCCTTGTACTCTATCTTCCATTTCCTCGCAGCTGTAAATAACTAGTGTAAGAACGATAATAGGTGGACTAATGAATGTACTCTAGATGTATCGAACAGCATCAATACCGAGACTCCTACGAGCATGGATAACAGCAGCTAGCTCCTTGATGCTCTCTTCAAGAATGACAACATTGTCCAGTAGCTGTGAGAGTGTAATCATCTCTTTCTTGGTATCTTCCTCAACCTCCGAATCACCGACTCCAGAAGGGTGTTGAGAAGCTGACCACCCAGACGAGAAAACATCCTCTTCGTCTGCATTCCACTTGGTAGAGGAAGAAGTCGGCCATGCCACCGTAGGTGATGGTGCAATAAACGGCTCGACCGTTACGGAGATAGTTTCTAGGTAATGAGAGCCAAAGGGGCTTGCGGCAAGCGTTTTATTCAACCCAGCTTGCTCACTTGATTCAACGGGTGGTGTAGGCTTGGATTTCTTCCTAGGGGTGAGGAATGAGACGAACGAGGACGCGGCAGATTTAGACTTGGCCTTGGGCTTTTCAGGAGTAGTAGGAAGCAGTGAAGAAGGCGAGATAGCTTCGTCTACATTGAGGCCAAGGCTCAGTGCGTCGTTGAGATTTTCAGAGAAAAGAAGCCCCTGTCGACGTTGCTGAAGTAGTTGATCGAAGTTATTGACAATTTGGCGATATCGATCGAGCTGAGAGACCAGAGACTGGAAGATGGCATGGACTATTGGCCGGGATTTATCGTCCATACGCGAAGCAGGGAGGATATTCGACTCAGCAGCCAAATCTTCTTGTATTCGATAGTCAATAGATCTATCGTCTCCATCTGATCCAACATCCTCCACTTCGCGACTGGATTCAACAGGAGGGCCAGAGGTATTTTCCGGGGTGGCGAACGTCAGCCAACCAGCAAGCGAGCAATCTGGATGGATCGCAAGGGAGACCAATACACCAGACAACGTCATGTTCAACTCAGGTGTATTGGAAAAGAATTTGCGCAATGTTCCAAGGACGAGAGATATGACAGGATCGTTGCTATTCATGCGATGTTTCAGTTGCTTCCGAACATCATCGCTAACATCCCATATAAACGCTGGATGTGCTTGAATGGATTCGAGGGCATCATGGAGATAATGATTAAAGCTCGTGCTGAAGGCATCCGCACTGTGCGATGGATCGACGCGAGAGACTAGAGTAAGGTAGAGATTGATTTCACGTTCATGTGTCGAGTATGTGGTATCGGGTGAGGGAAACGGAAAGACGTCGAGGGAGCTGTCATGCACAACGTCAGTTGTGTTAGCTCCGGGGTATGTAAAGACTTCATCGTCGTCTTCATCGTCTTCATCGTCATCATTGTCTGGCTGTGGAAGCAAAGGGGATAGTGGGTATGGATGGGGGAAACGTGTTGCGAAGGGGTCAGGGAGAACGAGGAGCAAACGCTCCTGACATAGTCGGGGATGGCGTTCAAGAAGAGTGTTCAGTAATTGTAGGGCCGAAGTAGCTGCACCTTGGGAAGACGAACGTAGATTTGATAGCAATAGGTCTTTGAGGGTGAATCGGCCCATGGAAGTGAAGTACTCCGATGGTCGATTGGACTCGGGGGCCTCCATCTCAAGAAGGACCATGGCGCTACTCTTACGTCTTTTCAGCTTGGTCTGCTTGCTGACGGAAGTACTAGACTGAGACTGTGGTGGAGCGACAGACGATTGTCGGGTGTGGACCTTGGCTGGCGACTTGAATTCATCGTTATCCTCGCTCATCAGAAAATACACCAGAAGCTCCGCTAGCCTGCCATCTCGCAAGGTGCAAATCATAACCTCAATGTAGGACATGACTGCCACCGCACTTCCGTCGGTGTCAGAACATTCCAAGATCGAGGGATACAGGATGTTTTCGAAAAACACTCGACGAGTGGCATCAAGTATGCTTTGCGCGATAGCGCCTCCAACAACGGATGAAGGCTCTGAATCAGACTCCGTGGGGTCGGATTCAACGTTTCTTTTCAACACATCCTCGAGGAATTGGAGCAGCTTGAGAAAGTGTTCTAATCGTAACTTGAAGTCCGGATTCGAATCGTCCTCGAGGCCCATGGCACGCCGCTGATCTCTTGCAACTTCACGTCGTTCCTTGTCATCTTCCATTTCAGGTCCTGTATCTCCGATAACCATGCCACCATCTGGCGTTGGACCAGATTCGGAAATGGGTCTGAATTCGAGTTTCGTAGGGAGTAATGAGTAAACGGCACCGAGACCAGCAGCGAGGACCTCTGAGAAGTCACCATCGAGGATATACTCTGCAAGTGCGAGAGCTGCATCCATGATAGGATCTGACCCCGAATTTGATAGCGAGGTCTGGGTGTCACCAAGCCGGTGGACAGGCTCTCCGGGAGACATTGCAACATCCATTAGGTAGAGCAGTCCGATCCTTGCATATTCGCCTATATTGCCTTCTCTATGCACGAATCGGAGGAGGTAGTTGAAAAGAAGGAATTCGTACTCCGTTCTCTTTGTGACTGAGGAAGCAGGCGCCGAGGTGACGGTGGATTGGGAAGAGGTAGGCGAGATGGGTCGGGGCGCGGCTGAACGAGAGAGTTCTCCATCTTCCACTTGAACTTCTGCTTCCTCGTGTTCTTCTTCCTCTTCTTCTTCCTCCTCCTCCTCTTCAACGGAAAACAATGGCTCTGATCTGTACCAATGCTTGTCATGGAAGAATATCATGAGAAGTTCGCGGAAGGTGAGGATTCGACTGCATAAAATGCACAAGAGGTGAACCACTAGACGCGATCTTGTTAGTTAATGCACACCAATAGTGACTACACTGATGGAGAACATACGATCTTCCTCGTACTCGGAGGGTTGGCTTCTGACTGAGCTTTTGGCTGCCCCCATCAACTTATTCTTTCCATCGAGTTGCTCTTGGATATCATCCCCAACGCAGTTTCTCAGCAATCGCAGGACAGCCCTGTGCACCACTGAGTGTACTAAGAATTGTTCATCCAACATGATGACCATGTTCTGAACCGTCTTGAGGACGTGGGCCTGGATACCAGAAGGTCGGTCGCTTTCACTTAATCGCACAAGCGTCCCAAGAACATCTAAGGTCGATATGAACATGTATATCGCCGGCGTAATTGAGACCAACCATTCTTAAGCAAGTATTCCATACATGCACCTGTTGCTCTTCACGATCGTCAATAGTTGGTTACGCGGTAAAAGGCACACACATACCCTTCTTCAGTGCGAGTTGCTTCCCAAACGAGAGAGCTGACCATGGACTTTAGTGAGGTGGGGACATCCGTAGACTCTATTCCGTAGGCCAGTTGTCGTTCATCTGGCTGGGTCAGCGTCGTCTGCAAATCGGTGTAAGCGTTATTTGGCTGACGATAGACCGACACGACATACTCGAACAACATTCCATGATAGGATGAATTCATGTGCTTTATCATTCTCAACTTGCGGTGATGTTGGTTGGGCAGGCTTGTTGAGGAAGCTAGCAAAGTAGTCTTTCGTGAAATACGACATGCATGAAGTGGGAGCAGCTAAAAGGATCTATACAGTCCGAGCGTCTCAAGCGCTGGCCAAATCTTAGGCGTGCCTATGCACCAGCGAGATTCGAATTCAGATCCAGGACCATAAGCTCAAGATTGTTATAGATTTAACAATAATTAGACATTAACGCATCCCCAGTATCTTATGAGTAATATACAAGATGACCAAAGCAGAGCAGCCAACGAAATGAAGTTCCTTGTCTATGATTGTATGCCAGCATAAATGTGTATGTACGGGGTATGAACGTAAAGGTTCGGACTGCAGACCATCAGATATTTAGATGCTTTTGCAGATAGAGCATTCAAAGGTAATGCGATCTCGGAAGAGGACAGCTAAGAGGGGAGGTAAGTAAAAGGATCGAGATTCCGCAGGGGCGAATCGATACTCACGCAAAACAATCAATGATGCAATGAATGAGACCACGAGCAGGTATACGAACGTGTACTTGATAACAAGCCATCTCCGTGTTCTCTTCTGCTTCGTAGAGAAGAGGGGAGCGCGTATCTGCTTCGAAGGACGGAGCCAGACTACGGACGATGTCATGTGAGATGATGCGAACGACAACAGGAAACAGTAGACTTACACAACATCGTTGAGTGAAGTTGATTGACGAACGGTATGAGGATGGGTGGTGTCAAGATGATCAGGAGGATATGGCCGAGTAGGAAGTCCGATGTCCACAAAGACATTTCGACGATCTTCACGATGAACTCACGAGCAGGTTGGGACATGGCCGAGTTTCCGAGGCCACGTCCATACCATTTACCCGTCCACCAAGCGCGATTAGTTTCGTCATGCTTGTATTCCCTAGTGAGGAAGACGGAGATCAAGAACTTTTGGATGGCACGCTGGACGGCGACTGTGCAGATAACTCCAAGGACGGCATGGGAAGCATCCCATAGTTCGAGGAACCACTATTCAAGTCACAATGAGTAAGTATATGGAGGAAGGAAGGTCATGCCAAAAACTTACGAAGAACTCGAAGAAAGCGACGAGACCAAACAAGCCCAAACCGTGAGCGAGGGCAGCCATCACCGAACCAAACTTGATCCAAGATTCCATCATGGGTCCAAGGAACAGAGAGATGAAGAATAGGACTAGAAGGACTGCGGCGTTCCACACGACGGGACCAATGGAAACGACAGCAATGCGGATGAGGGGGCTGGGCTGATCCTGGCCGTTCTCGTCGGGGAAAGACTTGACGAACATATACGCAACGATGAATATCGAGGCCGTAAAGATAGGAAGGATGATCTCGGAGAAGAGGACACTGCGGAAGGTAGCGCGGGGGACATCGCCAGAGAGCTTTTCGGAAGGATGACCAAGTTTCTTCTTCTTGTAACCCGTAATCATTGTTCTTGATAGACGGCAATAACCATACCAACTGCTCGCCTTGGTCCTGGAATTACCACGGGACATCCAACGAAGGTATTCTCTGTAGTCGATGATGAAATCGGCAAAGGAGAATTGATGAGGATTGAAGACGAAGGGGGCGATGCAGAGTGAGAGGACGGAAAGCCAGAAGTAGATCAAGTGCGGCATCCAAAGGGACATCGTGGTGTAAAGCAACAGCAACAGGTTCCTCATACCCATGTATATGCTCGGACCAGCAAAACGGGAGTAGAGGATGCTGAAGTTGATGCGAGTAGTAGCGAAACCACGACCGGTGGCGATGTATCGCGCACCACCGAAAGTCAAGTTACTCAGGATAGACTGCGAGTAGATCTGGGTGGAGAAGACTTCGAAAATCGGTGACAGGGACAAGAAATGCTTTCCAAGACGAAGAAGTGCTTTGCCGGTACCACGTTCGACGAGTTCTGTGGGGATACATTAGAACACCATGACGCGCAGCACGAAGAGGCGGTACATACCTTGCAAGAAGAGCGGCAAGAAGGCGACGAAGAAAACGAGGAAAATCGAGATGATACAACGCCTAATCCAATCGAACACTGGGACAAGGTTGTAGCACCCAGGTTGTCCAGCTATCACATTCCCTGACGAGTCAAGTCGACAAATGGCCAGCTGCTTATTCAAAGTTCCAAGGAATAACACTACGAAAAGTGGTCAGCGAAAACAACGGTTAACAGCAGAGAGTCGACTTACGCGTTATCATGAACACCTGGATAGAGTAGATGACAAGAATATTGTTGATGTGGAAACCAGGATGACCATAGTAGAAGGTCAAGAAACGGTCGATGGGCAATTGCGTGCCAAGGTAATAATACTCCCGACTCAACATCTGCTCCCCCATACCCGTTCCAATCTTGGTCTGGAAATTCAAAATAGTTCCAAAACCCAGATCACGTCCTTTACCACACTGATAATACTCCGAGTGTTTGATGCGTCCACCACGTCCAAAGGCGTTCATTCCAGCGAAAATATCTTCGTTCAGATGGAGACCCTTCTGTGCCTTCGAAACACCACCACGAGTCGTCATGAAAGTCGCATTCAGGAAATCAGGATGTCCGTAATGCAGTTTGCCTCCGATCCAGGCCAACGCACGAGCCGTCATGGTACCGAACGTTTGTTCCTTGCCAGCAGCGATATCACCCAAGACACCAATGTTCTCCGAGAAAATGTACTCTCTGGTACCAACGATGGCGACCGGAGACTTCGAGAACTCCTTGTGACCCCATTGCGCATAAGGACTCTGACCTGACGTTGAGTATTCCTCGAACTCTCCAAGAATATTGCGGATCTTCAAGCACTCTTCCAGGTAGTTGTCTTGATTCGCATCGATGAGCTGGAGATACTCGCCGCGGTAGAAAACGATAGCGTGGTTCTGGTTGTCCGATTTGCCGTCACCGAGGATAGGATTACCAGGGAGCTCGATACGGAACTTGGGCTTTCTCTTCCCAGTCTTCTCATCAATTTCCGAGTGACCGTCGATCAAGGTAGAGAACAGACGAGCTTCCCCACCCTTAGGTCCAGGTTCTTCGTCAAGATACGCAATTTGCAAGTCGGGATAGGCACGCAGAAGGAACTCAGCATTCTCTTGCTCTTCCTTGTTGAACTTGGAGAACCGTTGCATGGAGATAACAAACTTGAACTTGCGACGAGACATGCGCTCGAGTTCGCGCTCCAAGCGTTCCGTGTTACCGCCAAAGGTCTGGACGATGTCAGGGTTCTCGACGCGGTAGAGGAGTTTGATGGCCTTGGAGTAGTTCATCATGCCGGAGACCGTTCTGTACAACGTCTGTGCTCGCAAAGATGCCCAAATACGCGTGCGCAGGGTATACTCGGGGGACGACGTCTTGAAGCCAATGCAGTAGAAGGGCAAGTCATCAGTCTTCTTCTCCATGCTCGATCCGCCATCCATACCCTCACTCTCCTCAGCCAAAATCTTGGTGTCCTTGACGAAGTTGTCCCACTCAACCGGGTGGAGCTGCTTCAAGTACTCGAGCAGGGTGACACGTGTACTCTGGTCTTCCTCACGAATGATCTCCCGCAGACTCAAAAGAATCTTCTCGGAATAATGGGGAACCAAAACGGTGAATGTCGGCATGGCATCGACGGGGAGGGGTTCTGGCAAAGCAGTGGTAAGGGAGGAAGCAAAGAAGGAGATTCGTCGTTCGGCTTCGCCACCAATAGGGAAGAAGTTGCCCTTGAACCCGGCACCGTCCTGGTTGGTAAAGAAGGGTGGTGCGCGAAGCGTGCGACGTCCATCGGGACTATCAACCTGATGGTAGAGTAGTCGTTGAACATGCTCGATGGACAAGAGATGCTCGCGATACATCGAAATAATGACTGCGTTCCAAATTTGCGAAACCAAAACCTTCGGCTTGTACTTGACTTCCATCTCTCCCGTAGCCAAGAGCTTAGCATAAATCCGCTTGGGCATGCGAGTGTAGATGTCCTTCCAGGGAGTCCAGATAGACAACCCAAGAGCGAAAGAACGACCGATACTGAACACGACGATCCAGATGATGTACCACAAGTACGTGTCCAAGAAGAACAGGATCAAGTCCATCACATACATGATAGCGAGCGTGAAGGGGACGTGGTTACTGCACAGCGCATTTCCGAAGAACCTGTCATTACACCCTTGGACGGTCGTCCTCGCCATGACAGCAATGGGAGTGCTGAAGGAGGAGGTGAGGAAGAAGTACGATTCCACGAACTTGCAGGAGAAAATGAGCAGCCACAACAAGATCGATGCGCTACGAGCGGCACGGGGAAGAGAGGGATACGACGCGGTAAAGGTCTGCGAAGCCATAAACTTGCGGCTCTTGCCTCGAACTCGATCACCGAACATACGACCGGAAGGGATAATCGCAAAGGCCAAAGTCGCCACGACGGAAACGAAGAACTGCACGATACCAATGATGAGGGGAATGTTGCCTTGTCCGGGACGGCCATCCACCATGGCGATGTAGAATGTGGGGCCCGCGGTCAAAGCAAGGATGACAAGCAGGAAAATGAGACGAGTCGTCAAGTGGGAGGCATTATTCCAAGTCGTTGGGATGTAAGAGAACTCGGCAATCGTAGCAAGAACCATGATACCAGAGGCGACAGCTCCACCGAGAGCAGTGGCCGACCATGACATGGGTGCGGAAGGCTCGGCTTGATTCCTCGGGGCGTAGACCTTGGGGGAGTTGAACGCAGTAAAGAAAAAGAAGACGGCGATGTGGAGAATCCATATCCGGTTGAAGTTGAC